>JAASGH010000026.1:0-122233 GCA_023334155.1 Globisporangium heterothallicum | reverse complement strand
TCCAGGCGTTGGGTCCAAGCGACTGCGTGACGACGTTCGCCGACGTGTCGCTCAACGTGTTGAACATCACGGACAGCTTCGAGCCAAAGTGCAAGGACCTTGGTCTCGGTCGCCGTTAAGCGTGTCGAATCCGACGCTGCTTGTGCGTTCCGAGTCCGTCTCGGTGCGGGATTCCAGCTCTATTTGTGTGTGACCCACTTTGAACTATGCCTTTGCATGTAGTACCTCTCAGTAGTGAGTTCTGGCACTCCTTTCGCATTCCTATAAAACGCAATCGAATGGTCCACTTTCTCACGATGAAAGCGAGCGTTGTTGGTGTGCGATGCGTCTGTATCCATCGGACGCTTTCTATTGTAGCTGTCTTTGATTCAGCAGTGCAGACGTCTCCACTTGAATCGTGTGTGCGTCTCGGTATTTTTATCACAGGTTCGAGCTCCATCATCAAGTGCCAATCTATCTATAAACTCTAGTGCGGGTTTGTGTGCGGCGAGGCAGCAGAGACTGTGCAATCGCACAGCACCTTCAATCGGCGAACCAGGCACTTGCTTCTGACAGACCAACCACCGTACGCTTCCGGCTCTGATGCGCCAGGTGCGAGTAGCTCCTGCGCCACTGCCAGCGGTATCACCGAGTGAAGATGAATCGGTGTGGATGTACGAGCTGCGTCCGCCGCGGCCATTGCCAACACTGGACCTGTCGCTGTCCATGAAGTCGCGCTTCCTCAGTCGCCGAGCCCTGCGCAGCCTCAACAAATTTGTTGCGCGCAAACGAGAAATCGGCATCGCAGGAGGGGTTGGACTTCTTGCATACATGGCTGCAGTCGTGGCATGTGTGCGAGTCGGCGGATATCTGGCGATCCTAGCGGCGCTGCTGTGGACTCCGGCGACAATCGCTGCGTTCAGCTTGCTTCGGGTTGACGTCGTCGTTCTGCTTCTCGGTACTTTCGACTTTTGGTTCTCGACTTTCACCAACATCGCGACGTACTCGGTGTTGGGGTCGATGATGGGGGACGTCCGCGTCGTCGCTGCGGTCGCGGCGTGCTTTGGCATGCAGGCGAACGTGATGATCGATGCCAACCTGCGCGCGGTCAAACTGTGGACGCTTTTCAATATCGTCGGCATTTTGGACCAGTCCGTCACGTTGGCCAGTGCCTCGTTCATCCCCGTCGATCGGATGCGCGATTTTGCGATCCTTCGGCACAAATCCAAGGAGCTCTCGGCACAAGCGGTTGTCACCAGCGGCTTGACCACCAGCATCGCACTGATCGCGCGGAATCTCTATCGGACGCGCAGCGTCTTTCAACGGAACACAAACCATTCGGTCATTGAGTGCGCGACCTACAGAACGAATCTCCGATTTGCTCCCCTACGTGCGTCATCGTGCACCCGGACATCCACTCCTTGTATCCGTGATCTACAGCAACCTGAGTATGTGAAAACGATGCGACATGTTCAAAAGGTGGGCATCATCGACGCTCGGTGCACGCTAGTGAGAGCCGCATTCGCCGCGACCAGCAAAGCGCCGTCCTGGTTCAGCTCCGCAATGCGTTGGCTCGGCATAGCCGCAGTGCTGTGCTCCGTGGCGTCGGTCTTCTTCGATGTGTACGTGCAGCCCCGGATCGCTCCCGCAATCCACGTCCCTTCCGGTCAATTGCTCGCGCTGATGCTAACCTCAGCATATTGCGGCACTTTTGCGCTCCATCATCAACGCAAGCTGCTCGTAGCGTTGTGCACGCACTTTGACTTTGTGTTTCTTTGGGTTCAACTTGCCGTCGTCCATGGCAGCGTCTGCGACTTCTTTGACTGGAGTCGGAACACGCTTGTTGTGCTGATTTCTTGGATATGGACACACTGGCTGATGAGTTTGGACGCCGTGCCGCCGATAACAAGGCGAAAGCTTGGCTTGCAAAAGTCGTTCACGGTGGCGGTCCTTCTGGTCCTGATCAGCTCGGGAGCAGCGCTGATGCACATACTCGTGTTTGCCGACAGTGCAGCAAGCATTCCCGATCGTGTCCTCTGGGAGAGCACGATGCTTGGCCACCATGTGCAGTTCCGTGTGCAGCCGATATTCTTCAATTGCTTTGCGACTGCATTTGTGTTGACGCTGCGCTTGCTATGGAGACAGGTCCACTACCCAAGCGACGTGCTTTTGGTGCTGGATGGTCCAATCGTGTACGAAAACTATCTACGCAAAGCAAAATGCCGAGTGTCGAGACGGTGGGGATCGTTTGCACAGGTCGTCCCGACTCCGTCGGTCTAGTCGTTTGCGAATGCGGTCTGCATCGCGGAGTGGTTTAGCAGGTTCGAACCGGTGAGTGTTCCATCATCAGAACCAGCTATTCGAGAAGCGGACAACTGGCTAGCAAGTCTCTCAAAAATGATTCGGAGACTCGGTTAGTAGAGAATCGAGCGCTCTCGCAAACCGGAACTCCGCTTACAAGAGGGAAGGAAACACACGATTTAAGAGCGAAGGGTACTCTGTAAGAGCACATCGACTCTCGGTTTCGCTCGGCGATTTTCCTGTGTATGAAGGATTGAGTTCTCGTCCTGCAATCTAACAAGTCTGTTAGAGTCTCGAAAATGCGCTCGCGTCTACACTCTTCTCGCTGCCTATCCTACTGGTAGACGCACGATGGCGATACTTGTTCATGACGTCCACGAGAGTCGCGTACAGCGCCGCGTTGTGCTTGAATGAAGGGAAGCGATGACCTTCTTCGTGCTCTAATATAATCCTCCCCGTTGGGTTGCCTATTGGGCAGTGATCGTACATCATGGCCATTTTCCGACTTTCCCCGCATGTTGGGTCCTTTTTGCCAATGATATGCACCGATGGGAACGGCACCAAGAGGTTGTTTCCTTCCGGGGTCACGAACAGCGACTTGCAATTCGCGCCGTTCACACGCGCTGTGCTGATGCACACTGCGAGCTTCCACCAGCGCTTGTTCTGCGTGTGCAAGCACCACATCGCGAACACTGTAAGCATGACAGCTCCCTGGGAAAACCCGATGGCGACGTCAAAAGGACCCAGTGCCTGAAGCTTCTGGTCCATGTACGCGAGCGCGTGTTCAATGCCACGGTACCCCAGGTACCAGGGATCTTGCGCTCCCATGCGCTCCACAAGACGTGCTGCGTCGACCGGGGTGAGGTCTGCGGACTCTCTCTCGTCGCCAATATAGTACTGCATCCATTCGTAGAAGGGACGGACATCCTTGAACTGCTCTTCCACGCCGCCAAACGCTTTGCCTTGGGCTTCAAACGGTCCGTTCAAGTACACAACCTCGGTGTTGTCGCCCAGTGCACTCTTCAAGGCGCGCATCTGAGCTTGCATCACGTGACCATTTGTTCGGAAGCCGTGCAGACAAAGCACGCGCAGTTTCTCGGGAGGGACAGAAGATGACGTGGTCCGAGATGCTGCTGCTGGTGGAGTCATGCTGGTTTGTGCTCTCATGTGCGAACTGGGCAGAACCTCCTTTTCCTTGTGGATCCCGTCGATAAATCAATACTGACGCGGCGTATCGCCTCAGATGCGTTGCGATGTGCATTCCGCGGTCTGCAGCGCAGAGCCAATTATCCGTCACGACCGAACAACCTGATGCGCATCGGCGCCATCCTTTGCACTGGTGAACCACACGCTCCAAAATGGTCCTCTCTTGGGTTTGCCTCGCACTCCTCCACACAAACCGGTCAACATAAACATACGAAAGAGACCAGCGCCATCTCATATCTCCAAGGAGTCTTCACAGCTTCATCACTGCGCCAAATATCATGTGTACGCGGACACTCTGTCGAGGGGAGTTCCTGGACGTCCTTTCTGACGAAATGCAGACATCCCAGTTGTGCGTTCGTTCTAGCAACAACAACAACAACAGCAAACAAAATGTCGCACGCACCCATGAGCAGCATGCGTCGACACAATCCATTCGAGCACATCATCGCATCCATCTGTTCAAGGTTTGCTCCCCTCCTCTTGACATATCGACGCATCTCCCACGTTTGTCTCGCTTCTTCAATTTATAAAGACTGAAGAACCGCATCATCTCGAGAAAGCAAAGAGTTGCAGCGTTCTACTTGGACGGGGAATGCATTCTTTGCAGTCGCTATGCAGGCACCCTCTGAGTTTCAGCGAGGGACAAATCCAAGTGGAAGCAGAGGTCAGCGCGCGATCGCCGAGTGTCGTGCGTCGATCGTTTCCGAGTGGTCCTCCCATCTACTATTGTCCATGCGAATGAAATTGCAGACTGATGAGGAAGCAGAACAGACGAACCAACATCACAACCACTAGCGTTGATCCCCGCATATGCTACCTTGAGAAAATATCCAGTCACGACGTCAACCGGACCACATTGTGAAGGTGCGTTGCTCCTTTGCGTGTCTATCAAAATGCACCGTGAAAGCGATGTGGATGATGCCACTTCAATCCGAGAATATCTGATATCATGGAGGACGAAACTGCGAGTCAAACACGGCAATCTCGACTTTCGGATGCATTCTGCATTTGGAAGTCGCCGAGCGCTCAAATGCATGGACACACACGAAGCAAGAAGCACCGCGATTCGAGTAAACAGAACTCGCGCTATTGCATTAAAGCACTATTGCCGTCAAGCAGTGGATATGCACGCAGCGCTCGCTAGAGTTTGGCGATTCTTTGGTGCCGTGCACTTTTTTCATCGCGACCATGCAGTCGGATCGCATGGATGAGCGTCGCATACAGCGACTTGTTCTTTTTGAACGACGGGAATCGGTGACCTTCCTCGTGCTCCAGTACGATCTTCTCGACCAAGCTTCCGACCGGGGAAGGATCGTACATCGCGGCCAACTTCTGGGTCTCCTCGTTGATTGGGTCCTGCTTGCCAATGATGTGGACCGATGGGAATGGCACCAGGAGCGCTTTCCCCTCGGTAGTTTCGAACAGCGACCGGCAATCGGTGCCGTTCACACGGATCCCGCCAACGCACACGTTGAGCTTCCACGGACACTCGTTTTGCGTTCGCAAGTACCACATCGTGAGAACAGTCAGGAACATCGCGCCTTGAGAAAACCCAATCACCACGTCGAACGGTTCATGCTTGCGGATAAAGTCGTCCGCGTACGCGATGGCGTCCGAGAGTCCATAGTACCGCATGAACCATTCGGTGTCTTTCCCTGCGCTTTCTCGCAGTTGAGCGGCGACTTCTGGTGTACTAATCGAGATCGCGTGCTCACTCTCGCCGATGTAGAAGCGCACCCACTCGTAAAATGGACGGACTCGGTCATAGTGCTCTTCAATCATCGCGTCTGCTTTGCCTTGCGCTTCAAGCGGTGCGTTCAAGTACACGAAGTCAGCATCCGGATCGAGGGCTCTCCGCAGTGCTTGAGTTTGGTCACGCATGACGTGGGCATTCGTGTGAGTGCCGTGCAGGCAAAGCACGCGGAGCTTTCTCGTAGAAGGTGAAGTCGAAGTCCTCATCCTTGCGGTAGTAGGAGCAGAGGTCGTCATTGGTCTTGGTCTTCCGTCGAGGATTCTTGCTTTGGGTGAAGGCGAGCGCGTGTAAATTGGATTCTGAATGGCGGATGAACGGCGAAGACGATAAGGATCGCGTTGGATCTTACGATGGTCTCTCGGAGTGGTTGGATCCTTTGGCGACAGACGTGGCGGACCATTCTTGGTCGTGTTGTTGGACTCGATCGATGGAGGGAGTAGAGGCACTGCACTTCGAGGCATCTCTGTGTGCAATTGATGATCCTTTCTCACCCGCACGCACCTGCATGCGCTCAAAGCAAGTTTTCCTGGAGCATACTGTAGAAAGGGACTGCCGAATCTGTACATCATCCTCTTCAATTCCCACCGACAGATGCGCCATGCTGGAACACGTTCAAAGCTTGTTCTTCAGCGAGTGCTCGAAACAATCCCTAAAAGAGAGAGAGATCTCCGCAATTCATCTGCCAGTTCCTTCCTCCGCACCTTTCTCACTTAATCTCCAGTTCGTCTCGGTCACACTGACAGCGAGGATAATAGCGAAGAGATGAGTAGACGCGCGAAAGCGGAAACTGCTTTCATTATCGGGATGCATGAAAGAACCTGATGCACATTGACGCATTGCCGACTGCGGAAAGTGGAGGAAAGAAAACCCTAGGGATCAACGCAAAAACACAATACATGCATCACACAAGACGCAAATGACGACTAGAGTTTGCTGAGTGGAGCCGCGACAGTGCTGGTGGTACTAAAATCGCCGCAGTGCTTCGTGATAATGCTCAGGAGCTCGTCGTAGAACGCCTTGTGCGCCTTCAAGGACGGGAATTTGTGCCCTTCGTCGTGCTCCATCACGATCCGTTCCGTGGGGCTTGCCACGGGGTACGGGTCGTACATCTTGACCAATCTGTGGGACTCGAGGAACAATGGGTCTTCCTTGCCGATGATGTGCACGGACGGAATCGGCACCAAGATCGGTTTCCCATCGGGGGTCTCAAAAAGCGAGCGACAATTCACGGCCGCGACACGCACACCACACACGCAGATCGCGAGTTTCCACCAGCGCGTGTTGTGGTGCAGCAGGTACCAATTCGACAGCACTGTCGCCAAGACTGATCCCTGCGAAAAGCCAACCACGACATCCACCGGACCAATCCTGTGGAGCTGCTCGTCCATGAACGCGAGCGTCTCCTCCAGCTGTCCGTAGCGCATGTACCATTCGTTGCCTTCTTCCACGGTCGCGCGCGCCATAGCCGACGTCTCCGCTGAGTTGATGTCAGAGTCTCCGCCATTGATCAGCTGGATGCGCCACCACTCGTAGAAAGGAGCGCTTTTCGCATACCGCTCTTCGATCATCGGGTCGGACTCGCCCTCGGCTTCAAACGGACCGTTCAAGTAGATGTACTCGACGTTCGGCCCCAGCACTTCGCGCAGCGCGCGCGTTTGGTCCTGCATCACCTGGATGTTCGTGCGGAAGCCGTGCAGACACAGCACGCGCAGTCTCGTTCCTGGTGACGACGCAGCACCCGCGGTCGCCATCGCTCTGTGCGTCTCCTAGAGTGCAGTTCGGGTACTGGTATGCAGCACTCGACACGGACGCGGAAGCTGCGTGTGTTGCGGCGGGGGTTGCATGCACAGAAAGGTTCCGGCGCGATGTCGAGAGCGGTAACCTGCGCCGCTGCTGTCTCCTTCTGTTGTGCGCAGCTTCAACCCAGAAATCTCACACAGAAAGTCGGGATTTGTTTGACGTCAACAGTTCGTCCCCTGCGATTGGCGAAAAGCATGTGCGCTGACGCCATTTTTGCCAATCATCGTCGTTTTCAGCTCCGATGACCTTCACTTTTGCATCGCATTCGGAGTTTAACTCTCGAGTCATCAATTGAATCCTCTTTTTCTTGTTCTGCATGTTCTGCAAGTGCAAAATCAATCAGCATGTTTACGAACCTGCGCCGCACCATTCCAGTATTGTAGTCTATTTACTCGTGCTTTGCCTTCATCAATGCTTGTTTGGTATCTGTGTATATGTACGCAACTTCTTCCACATAAGGGGGGTTCTGGTTGTGCATGCGCATGTGCAGCAGCAGCAGCGACACCCTTCCACATTTAGAGTCTTGCAAACGCGCTCTTCGTGGTGTCTTCAAAGAACTGCAGGATCGTTTGCGCGAGTTCTTGGTAAAACGCTTTGTGTCGGCTTGGCGTCGGGAATTTATGGCCGCTTTCGGTCTCGAGGACCAGTTTCTTCAGAGACGACCCTTTTGGGTGGTCTTCGTACATGTCCGCTAATTGGATCGATTCTTCGTACAGCGCATCCAGGTTGCCCACGATATGGATCGACGGGTAGGGCACCAGCACTTTCTCCCCGTCCTCGGTCTCGAAGAGATCGCGCACGTTGATCCCATGCACCCGCACGCCACACACACAGATGCACATTTTCCACGGTCGGATGTTCTGCTTCTTCATGTACAGCATCGATAGCAGCGTCAACATGATCGAGCCTTGCGAGAACCCCATCGCAATATCGAATGGACCCAGCTTTTGAATCTGCTCGTCCATGTACTCGAGCGACAAGTCGATGTCTTCGAACCAGAGGTTCCACGTGTCTTGTGTATCGGCCGGGTTCGGTTGCGCCGACAGATCCGCGATCTCTTCTTTCTCCAAGTACCGCGCTTGCCACCATTCATAAAACACAGTGTCTTCGCCGTACTTGCGCTTGATGACTTCGTCGGTGTCTCCCCTTGATGGGAACGGTCCATTCACAAACACAAACTCAGCGTTGTCGCCGAGCGCGTCGCGGATGCCCTGCGTCTGCGTTTGCATCACCTGGATGTTCGTGCGGAAACCATGCAGACACAGCACGCGGATCTTGTTCTTCTGTGGAGCCATACTCGCGCTGCTGCTGATGCTGGTGGTGCTGGTGGTGCTGTATTCCGCGATGCGATGCACTGTGGTGCTGCGGACGCTTGCAGATCGCGGACACTCGAGGGAAATGCGCGAGTGATGCTTGAGGTGCTGGCAAGTATGGTTGCGGAAGCGCAAGATGAGAAACGTTTGACGTCATCCCTCCCGAAGAGCACGATCACCGTGTTCCTCGAATGGAAAGACGGGTCCAGATCTCAGCCAATGGAATGGCGTCAATTGGATCAGCAGACCCACTTTTGGCCAATAGGAAGAATAGCTCGCCACAACAGCGACATTCGCGATGAACCCATTGTGGGGAAATGCTGGTTGAACCAGTGGATATGATCTGTAAACGTTTCGCTCTTTTGTGTGTGTGTGTGTGTTCTTCTTGCTGCACATTCTTGATTAGCGATACAATATGCATACTCTATGGCTCTACTACCGAATCCATCGGACTTACATTTTCGAGGCTGGGTCGATACCGCAATGCTGCTTGATGATGCTCGCGAGGTTGTCGTAAAAGCCCGGGTTGTGCTTTGCCGATGGGAAGCTGTGACCCCCGTCGTGCTCAAACACGAGCTTCGGCACGCGCGACCCCAAAGGACGGTCTTCGTACATCGCTGCGAGTTTGATCGACTCGGTGTACAGCGGATCTTTCGTCCCCATGATGTGGATCGACGGGAATGGCAACAAAATCGGCTCGCCATCCGGTTTCTCAAAGAGAGAACGCATGGAGACATCTCGAACAGGAATACCGCCGACGCAGATGCAAAGATTCCACCAGCGCACGTCGCGTTGCAGGTAGAGCATCGAAAAGGATGTCAGCATCACAGCTCCTTGCGAAAACCCCAAGACGACGTCAAAAGGACCATGTCGCTGGAGCTGTTCGTCCATGTACTCCATCGTGCGGTCGAACCCGATAGCCTCAAAGCGCCACTCTTTGTTTGTTGACGTGAGGTCGACCGCGTGGTCGGCTTCGTCTTGCAACTCGCGATCCACGCGTCGGATCCCGCACCATTCGTAAAACGGAGCATCCTTGCCGTGCGCGCGCTCGATGCTCGCATCCGAGGGACCTTGGGCCTCAAACGGACCATTGAGAAACAGGAAATCGGCTCTGTCGCCGAGTGCTTGTCGAAGCGCACGCGTCTGGTTCTCCATCACTTTGTCGTTCGTGCGGAAGCCATGCAGACAGAGCACACGAAGCTTCTTGAGTGCCGACATCCGAGGCTCTGATGTGGTTGGAAGGGTAGAATGAGAGCGCGTCGTCGTTTCAGGTCGAAACGCTAAATGCACGTTCGAATCGCCAGCAGAGAGTCATGTCCGCTCCGTCGGTGGGGATTCGTTGCGCACGTGTGATGCAGACTTGCAGTGAGGACGCATTCTCGTGCGCTCCGCTAAATGGACTCGACGTCATCATTGAACTCGCGCTTCGCCTCTCTCATTGGATGAAAAGGCACACATTCGCATTCACGATTACGGTGCTGACGGGATAATTGGTATCCTTGCTTTAGTGACGCATTGCAATGAAATAC
This sequence comes from Globisporangium heterothallicum, assembly GCA_023334155.1. Lineage (NCBI taxonomy): Eukaryota > Oomycota > Peronosporomycetes > Pythiales > Pythiaceae > Globisporangium > Globisporangium heterothallicum. The sequence goes on along the minus strand of JAASGH010000026.1, from coordinate 112,352 downwards.
AAATGTGAGAACGAAAGCGGACGAATAGAGAGATCGATGCGACGCCACAGAACGTGCATGCAGTGTGTGCGAGCGCTCAGCAATGTTAGGTATCTAGGCACTTGCGAGTAGGATGTGTGCATGTGTGCGATTAACGAGCAATGCGCACAGACACACAGTCTTGCAGTCAGTTGGACCTCATTGACAAGAGTGGGTGTCTGCAAAGACATGTGTGCGAGAAAGGGGTCTTTTCGCGGTCTCGCTTTCTCCACGTGCGATTGGCTAAAACTGTTTGAATCGGTTCTTGTAGAGGGAGTCTGTTTGCGGTGCTCACCCATCTGCATCTAGAGAAAATGCCCAGTCAGAACAACAACAGACAAGCGAGGAGGAAGGAACGCGGCGACGAACGAGGCAACATGAGCAAGAGCTCGCGTACGGAGACCGCGCTTGAGTATAGACCTGTATCGCGTGCCTACCTCACGCGGGTGCTGCTGTTGTGTATGTAGGGTATCTGTTTGGCATCATCTTTGGATTCTCCGGGTTCATCTTCTTGGTACGGTGCATCTCCGTGTCAATTGCGCTTTCTATGGAAAGGGTTTGATCGGGTTTGTGTGCTGATCTCTTGTTTCTGCGTGTATGTGGAATGCGCTGGGCGAGTAGATGATCGTCGGTGCATTACTGAAGCTGCAGCCAGAGTTTGTTCATGGAGCAAAGACCCCGAAGACGACTGCGAATGCGTGCTTTAAAGCTGGTAAGAGAGGGACCGACTCTGCTCGCGGTCTCCTTGTCTACTGCAGTAGCTGTAATGTGTGTATCTCACTAAGCGATGTGATGATGCAGGAGCGTTGTACGGCGTATGTGTGGCTGTATGCTACGTGCTGTGGAAACGGGAGAAAATCCATGCAGGAGAACGCGGGTTCATCGCCGAGACGTTTGTGCGAAGAAACTCGTACTATGAGATAGAAGACTCGGAAGAAGAACTTCCATTGGCACAGCATATGTCGCCAATGGAGCGTCACTATTCAGCGTCTCCTACGACGACGACGACGACGACGACTAAAAGCGTATGAGGATATTCGTGATCGGCATCGAATAACAACAACACACAAAGATAATTTTTATGAGGCAGCGATCTCGAAGAAGAAGCTTTCCTGTGGCATTTTGCGCTCGTGTGTTGTGTGTTGTGTCCGTCCCCTGTTGAATGGAATCGTGCCACCATTCTCGCTGTCGCATGACGCCCATGCAGACAACCATTTGCGCTCTTTGGACACTTTTTCTGCTTGTGACCTTTCCCTCATCTGTGAACTAGCGGAACCAAAATGTGCATGCTCCCTACCCCTAATGCTCCGCCCAATGCGATCCACTATTATTGATGTCGATACAAAAAAGCGCAATTTCCATTTTGACTCGAAATGAGTGATTGCGCAGAAGCTATGGGTGATCATGGAGCCACGAACCGCAGCGAGGTAGAAGAGGAGAGCGACGCTGTCGTTCGTTTCGCCGTCGACCAGCGGCAGCCGCAGGGCGATGATGAGCCACATTGCGTGGTACGTAGTGTGTGTGTGTGGAGAGAGATCGAGCATCTGGTGATGGCGTTGACTGCTCTTTGGTTGCTCTGTCAGTTCTCATTTGTTGTGTCCGACTGCAACAACCGTAGGTGTGTGGTCGCTATGGCGCATACATTTGTGACGCCACGGATGAAGATGTGTGCAGCATGGAGTGTCGAGATGTGTGCATCACACAGCACGAAGAAGAGCAGCTGGTGAAGCACGAGCACGACAAGCAACGCCTGATTGCTGCGAAACTACTGCGCAAACGACTGGAGATTCGAGTCGATCATGGCGACACCCGTAGCGGTGGTGGCAGCGGAAGCGCAAACAAGGAAACCGCACCGTTTCCGATCGTGGACTTCTCGGATTGCGAATTGCCGCCGCAATTGTACGCGAATATGCAGACCAAGATGTACGAGAAGCCCACGCCGGTGCAGATGCAGGTCATCCCGTGTGCGTTGGCGCGCAAACATGTACGTGGCGCGCAGTTTCACGCTCTATGACAAGTGCCTTGATGTGTCGCATTGACGAGCAGTGCACCTGCGTGTAGTTGCTGGTTGTCGCACCTACTGGAACAGGTAAAACGGCAGCGTACCTGATCCCCGTTCTCGCACAGATCATCAATGCTCAGTCGCTGGATGAGCGCCACGGTCACCAGCGAAGTCCAAAAGTGGCGCTCCTCCTTGCACCGATTCGTGAGCTCGCGATCCAAATTGAGGAGGTCACGAAGCTGCTTGTGCAGGGGATCCCAATGATGAAGACGGCGTTGCTGGTGGGTGGATTCCCCGTGCCTCCCCAGTTGTATCGTCTCCAAACGGGAGTCCAAGTGATTATCGCAACCCCTGGTAGGTTCATCGACGTCTTTACAAACTATGACGTCGACACAAGCAGCGGCCACGATGTTCGACTGGATCGCCATGCGGTGCAACCATCCGTTTTGTCTTCAGTGATCTGCTGCGTAGTGGACGAAGTGGATATGATGCTCGACATCGGTTTCCACTCGCAAATTGTGCAGATCATGGGATTGCTGCCACCTGTGTCAGAGCTGCAAATGCTTTTCTGTAGTGCGACAGTTTCCTCCCTGGTTGAAGCGCTCGTGAACCAAATCTTGAATGCGAGTCCAAGAAACCATGATCGGCTTTCTGATTTTTTCCGAATCGAGGTTGGCGGGAAAAAGCGAGATGACTCCGAGTCGTCAGCAGCAACCTCAAGCACGTATACCGTGAACCCCAATATTCGCCAGAAGGTGGTTTGGGTCGACGACAAGTCCAAGAAGAAGGAACTGTTCGACTTTCTCAAAGGCAAGCGCAATGAAACAACGGTGCGTCGTTGTTTTATTTGGAGCGTTGTATTGTGTCAGAACCTAACTCTTGCATGTGGGTTTGTGTGCGCTTTCACGGTGGTGTAGCTGGTGTTTGTCAAGTCCAAGATTGGAGCCAATATGTTGGCAGACGCGGTTGAGAAGCAAAGTCGGATCCCTTCGGCTTCCATTCATGCTGATAAATCGCAAAGCGAGCGGCTGAAAGCACTGGAAGCGTTTGTGAATGAGGATATCCATGTTCTGGTCTCGACAAACGTGTTGAGCCGTGGCATGGACCTCCTTCAAGTACAAAACGTCGTGGTGTTTGACTTTCCGAACAAAGTTCTTGACTACATTCACTTGATTGGTCGTACTGGACGAGGGAACGAAGGCAGCGGTCATGCATTGGTGATGGTGAATACAGATGACAAAGCTGCGTTCCCAGAGTTTGTTGGCATTCTGCGAGCAGCCAAAGTAGCTGTTCCACGAGAAGTGTACCAGAGTCTCCATAAGGATGCACAGAAAACAGCATTCAGGTCCAGTGCAGCTGTCATTGACGAGTCCAAACGAGCGTTCCGAATACAAGGTCAGTTGAGCGATGAACTGGGGAAGTCTATTGAAGAGTGGCGTGAGTGGTCCGAGCATGCGAAGAAAAAACTGCGGCTGGCATGACAAGCGTTCTTGCCAAAGAGCGATGCGGAGTCCATGTTTCTACGCGGCTAGAAATCCCGCCACCGACAGCTCGATTCGACGCCGAATTAGAGCACCCGACCATTATTCGTCGCCTACGAGCCGAGTTGTTCGAGATGTGGGCGGCTCTGCGCAACTCGATCGACGATGCTTCTTCAATGGTGTGGAAAAGGCGCTGCCTTCCAAAATGCCTCTTTCTCGAAGCGAAGGGCTCCAGTCGTTCTGTATTTGCGAAAGAGCTAGCCAGTGGCGCTGGGAGCATCTTCACGTTACTGGAGCAGTCGTGGTGCCAGCTGGAGCTACCCGATTCTTGCGCGTACCGATGCGTGATCTTGATGGTCCTGCTCGCGATTTCCTTCGCTCTCCCAGCACTAAATAGTTGTCGTATGTGACAGCACCTCGCAAGATCGTGGTGTCTTCGTTCGTCGACCTCGCCAATCGGTTCACCATCCGCGTGCACCACAACGTGAGCGTCACCAAGCGACTGAAGTAGAATGGCACCACACGAACTTGCAAATGGCGACTCCAGATCTGACCTTCCCATACGATGCGATCTTTCGGTCCCGAGTCTCCCAGGATGTGGAAGAGCAGCGCTACGTGCCAAAGGATGAACATGGCGACTACTGGAATTGCAAACCGAATGTGGAAGCCCAGCTTGGTCTTCATCATTGGTGTAAGTGCATCCAGCGTCAATGCCCAGTGAATCCACACCCAAGATGCTGCAACTCCTAGGCAGCGAGCCAACTCCCACTCATACAGGATACACAGCGACACGTGTATGAGTGTCAGCTGAAGCGCGTAGAAAACGAAATCGAACGATGTTGCCACCGACACAAGCAGCTCCCATTGGTAGAATCCCGCAAAAGTCGTCGTAAAGGCAGCGGTTAGCACGAACGCTGCGCATCCGCTTGTCGGTAGCTGGTCGGCGTACGACTGCGAGTCATCTTGACCTGACTGCGCTGACACCGATGAAAGTGCTATGAAGGAGAGGAGTAGACCACCGACACCCATGGTGTACAAGAGAATCAGCACCGCACTTGGAAATCGAGCCTTGGATTTAATCTGGATCGGTAACACAATTCGCCTCGAGTCGATGGCATGGTGGTACTTCACGTAGCGCATTTGCTGCAGAAAACTCGGTCGTCGAGTACCACCGCGGCGAAGGGTTGTATCTGAGCTCGAACCGGGATCAGCGGCGGTGAGCTGACGTTCGCTGCACGGAGATAATTTGACGCAGCACCGGTATGTGGCGCATTCGATCACTGAGCTCTTCACTCGCCTTCGAAATGCTTGGCGCTTTCTGTACACAATCTTCATGAGCAAGATCATCATTGTGCCCAATCCATTCCCCACGATGTCATTTGCCGAGATCTTGTAGCTGCTGTACTGGTTGGCGTACTGGAAAAACGAAATGCTCTTGAGCTGGTCAACGCGTCCGAGCATCACGCACGTCAGGAGCATGAACACCGTGAAAGTACCGACGATGGCCAGTGTCGAAAGTTGTCGGATCCCTCGCAGCTGGGCATCAATCAAGACAATGTTTTGGAATCCGGACCAGTCGATGATCAATCGAGTCATCCTCAGGTCGCTGAAGAGTGCTGCGACGATGAAGTTGGTTGTTCCATTCACGCAGAGGAAGAACCAAAAGTCGTACGTGCGCACCAGTAGACGCACAACATCGTATCGCAGTGTTCCAAGACTGCCCAAACCGAGCGGCAACCCTAGTAGGGCACTGAGGAATGCTGCGTAGCAACCTGTCTGGGCATCCAGCAACGGAACCGATATGCTGAGCACCAAACTGAGAGCGTAGCAGACGAAAAGTGGTCTGTTGTACCGCGCAAGAAACCCATCGATCCAGGGAAGCAAACACTCGGGGAGGTATCGTGACTTCAGCGACCGGGATAGATCGAGCACTGGGAGTGGGCTAGAAGGGACAAGCTCGTATGACCACTCCAGCGCTGCCGGATCATGACCTGAGGCCATCACATCCGCAGTGGTTGTTAAACGTACAGAGAGTGAGTGCAAACACACACAGAATACTCGTATTGATGTTTCACGAGTCCCCTTTCTGCACTTCTCACAATGACGATTGCTTCCAAAAGCAGTCAGGATTGTTCTAATTTTGTCCGTCAACGTCCATACAGCTCTGAAAAACGAAACATCAGGCAAAAACTTGACAAGTGTGTCGTATTTGCGACAAATCCAATTTGACGAGGTGCAACGTGAAAGCTTCGTGAGCCCAGCAAGAACAACAGCTCATCGTGCTTACGAGCTGGGAGGTATCAGGCGAAACCTGTGTGCAGACGATGCGATATGGAGCTGTATGGCATCGACAAGGGACCATTTCGTGATGAAACGCTCGACAAGGACAGAAAACTCGAGCAAGTTAGCATCGTAGGTTCTTGGGTGCGCTTCCTGGTGCTGACGGGACAGCTCCGCTGTACTGGGCGAGCTCACTTGATCGCAGCGCAGTTGGCGCAATCCGCGTGGCCAGCTTTGCAAGAACCCCTCGTGCCGATTTGTGTTCGACTACCCCGAAAGATGATCCCGTCGCGGAATAGTTTTCGTAGGTGACCGAGCCGCGCAGGATCGTTGCATCGTCGTTTGACGCATGTGCCAAGCGCCAAACCACTCGCGAGAACCAGAGCAGCAACGTCACCCAGCGGCTGAAGTAGAACGGAATGACTCGAATCTGCAGGTGGCGACCCAGGGTCCGTCCCTCCCATATCGTCCGGTCTTGCGGTCCAGTGTCTCCGAGGATATGGTAGAGCAGTGCGCTGTGCCAGAAGATGAACATGGTCACGACTGGAAGCGCAAACCGAATGTGGAATCTCAGTTTGAGCTTCATCATTGGTGTAAGCGCATCCAGCGTCAATACCCAGTAGATCCACAGTAGCGATGCTGCAACGCCGACGCAGCAAGTGACATCCCACCCGTACAGAACGCAAATGCAAATGTGGGCGGCCGTCAGCTGGAATGCATAAAACGCAAAGTCGAACGACGTGAGCAGCAATTTGAGTAGCTCCCGCTGGTAAAGCGCGGCGCACGACATTGTGAAGCACATGGTTAGCGAGAGCGCAATCACTGAATGCATCAAAATGCGGCTGGTTTCCTGCGGCACGCTTTCTTGATCGTCGTGCTTCCCAATCAGGACAATCGCGATAGTTGAGAACACGATCCCGCCGACGCCAGCGAAGTACAGCGGCAGCAGCAGCGCGAATGGGAAATGCGCCTTGGATGTCACGTTGATCGGTGCAACCGTGTTTCTCGAGTCAAACGCGCAGTTGTGCTTCACGTATTGCATTTGCTGGACAGTATGCAGACGGGAAGTGCGCTCGTTGGGCTGTGCGGCCGCGACAGAGGTCGGAACAGGCACCGCCCCAGTCTCCGGACGGCGTAGTCGACACGGAACGAGTTGTATGCGGCATCGGTACATGGCGCATGCAATCGTCGGTGTTTTCGTTCTCTTCCGCAGGGTCTTGCGCTTTCGGTAGACGATCTTCAAATGCAAAATGGTCATCGTGACGAGCCCATTCCCCACGACATCGGCAACCGAGATCGCGTAGTTGTTCTTTTGGCTCTGGTATTGGAGGAGTGGAAAGTGGTGAGCCTGATCGACGTAATTCAGCATGACGCACACGAGAAGGATATTGAGTATGAAGATCCCGATGATAACTGCCCCCACTACTTGCCGTATCCCACGCAACTGGGCATCAAAGAGCACACTGTTTTGGAACCCGAGCCAATCGAACACGACGCAGCCGATCCTAGCGTCGCGAAGCATCGCGGCGGCCATCACATTGGTGACGCTGTTTACGCACCAATAGAGCCAAAAGTCATACGTGCCCACTAAAAGACAGACCACGTCATACCGGAGTGAACCGAGACTTCCGAGTGCAAGCGGCAGCCCAAGAATGAGACCGAACAGCGCTGCAACGCGTCCACTTTCGGCGTCCAGCAGAGGTACGACGACGCTCAGAATCAGCGAGGCAGCATAGGCGACATGAAGCGGTCTTTTCTGTCGCTTGAGAAACCTGTTGATCTTCTGAACGACGTGCTCTGGCAGAAAGCGCGACTTGATCGACATCGAGAGATCCAGAACGGGCAATGGACTGGAGGGAACGAGCTCATACGACCACTCCGTCGCCACCGACTCGTGTTGATCTACCACCATCACCACATTGGTCGAGAGAGAGAGAGAGAGAATGGATTCTCAAGTGTTTCAGCAACTCTTGGCGCATCTAAAAACAGCACAAAGCAAGCACGACATGACGATGTCGGTGTCTTTTCAAAGACATGTCAAGGAAGTTGCACGAAGGTCGTCTGAGCACCAAACGACGTCAAACATGGAGGAGGAAGAATTCTTCGAGCAGTCCATTGCAGAGAAGCCAAAGCTCGCGAGGAAGCAGCAGACAAACCGGAAGACGCCAGGATGATGCAGGAGAGTCTGGGGGGCGAGTCCTCAGCGAGTGCCAAGCGCGCGCTCGCGAAAGTGCAAAAGATGCTCCAAATCGTCTCGACGAAGCGGACCGCACTCGCGCTGAAGGACTACCGCGAAGCCTTGGAGGTACGCAAGAGACCACAGGATTGTTGCGTGGTGTGTTGCTGTGTCTTATCGCTGTCTGCTTTCTGCGATTCCGTAGGAGTGTTTGAAGACAGAAGCGAGCACCACCATGAAAGTATTGGGGTATCGACTCGCTAGTCGGTGTCCTGGTTGTTCGACATTTAGCACGTGGCAGTTTTTGCTGGACGCTTGTGTCACAGAGCTCGCGAGTTCGCAAAATGCGCCGATTCTTCTGTACGCGATCCCGCTGATGCAGCAAATCCCTCTCCCGCTGATGCTGAGTTTCCTGATCTCGTCCGAGAAAGAGCCCATGAACAAACTGCGTGCGGTTCTAACCCACGAGCGATGCGATGTGCGCTGCTGTGCGATCTTGACGTTTGCGAAAGTGACACTCAATGTGGCGACAAGTATCACGGCGGATGGACTCTTTGCCTTCCCTTTCGAATCCCACGAGGCACGAATTTGCTGCCAACAAGATCTTTGGATCATTGTGACGGACACCTGGAAAGTGATCTTCCAAGCACTCTTCCTCGACCAAGAAATGATGGACGTCGCAGGCGCTGCGTTCTCCGCGATGCGAATGTTGTTCTCGCGAGGCACGATGCTAAATCCGTTCAGCTTCGTCAAAGAATCTCCGCTGACTCAATCTGCAGTGAACGATTTGATCGCGTCCGTGTTCAAAGAAGCATTTCCGCGCATTTTGTCGATCCAAGTCGCTGCAAAGAAGCTTTCACTAAAGCATCAGATCGATGCGATCGCGTGGACCTCAATGCTGCTTTACATGATGATGGAGAAAAGTGGCGCAAGATGTCCCGGTGTGAGTCTGCCGTACCTTGACATTGATGTTGTCACAGACAACAACCAAAATGACGACGACGACCAAAGCAGCTCACCGACGCGACGAATGCGAATGGACCAGCTCGCGAGCGCTCTTCTAGAATCGTGGATTTGCCCTTTATTCTCGAGGAAGGCTTCCCTTGCGCAATCTACTGCGCTCTGCCGAGCCATGTTCCTGCTGCTCTCCCACCCTCTTCAAGAGTTTATGCGGTTAAAATGGGCAGCTGAGCTGGTCCAACAGCTTATCGCACAGTGCTACTATCACAAGAGCTCTGACTTGAAGCTTGAAATGAGTCAGATGCTCGTGAAAGCATTTGCCTGGGTGACCACTTCTGGATGCCTCCAGTTATTCACCCGAACTGTCGAAGCAATCAGCCTCATGGAACGCGAAACGTAAGGAACCCGATTGCGAAACATGAACGTATGTATCGAATGCTGGATCTCTCACTGCTGCTTATTTGCCTCAATAGCGATCGCCAGGGACTAGTTCAGATGCTCATAGACTCCATTTGCGACCGGGTTGTGCGGCAGCAAGAGTTTCTACTGCTAGAGTCACTGTGCGCGATGGAGTTTTTTCGGAAACCGCAGGGGAGCTCTAGACTCGCACCACGCGCAAACGGCTCCCAGGTTTTCCGCTGCCTGGTGCAAGCTCTTGCGTTTCGAAGGGAGCCATCAGCTGCCAGGTTTGTGCAAGTCGCGCAGCTGATTGTGTTGAAAGCGTTCCAGAGCCTACTACTTGTGAAGAGCAAGGCGAATGACAGCAAGGCTTTACCACAGGCTCAGAACAACCAGCTCTGCTACACAGCGCTGTTGTCGCTACATTTCCAGAACATCGCGCATTCGAAGTCAGTACTCTTCCGTGAATCATTGCAGTTTTTCCAAAGCGATATCCAGCGCGCGTGGTCTCAGATCGCATCAAGTGACGTGCGAATCCAGCTGCTGTGGGTGGGCATTCAGTTGTCCTCGGCGTACCAAGTTGTACCTCTGCAGGATCTACTCGAGCAACTCCACTTTGAGGTTCAAGAGTCATTCGCTAGCGGACGCGAAAGCGAATGGGCGAGTGAGCCAAATGGCTCGAATGCAGCGTTCGACGATGGCAAATTGGGGGGCATCGCGAGTGCACGCAAAGAAGGCAGTCTGCTGAAACACAAAGTAAACCTGGAGACTCTGGCAGCCTTGCTGGATTGCATGGCATTGATGGCGCAGATGCACCCTCAGGCAGTTTCGCGACTTCAGCAAGCGCAGGAGCAACTGAAAATGTATGTCGCGAGCTCGGCGTCCGTGTCCTCGCTTGAAAATCACATGTAAGCCTATCGCGATTCATGCTGCGATTGGCGGATTGATATGCTAATTGGGAACCACTTTCATCTTATTGCTCAGGTTGCAAGAGCAGCTCTCTCTGTCGACCTCAAAAGTGCGCTCAAGCGGGAAGAGCCTGTACTCTCAGGAGATGTTTCATCCATCCCACCTGTTTATCCCACGCAAGCACCAAGAGTCTCTGAGTGATACTCCAAACCACGCACTCCAAGCTCAATCGCTGCACCTTGTCCAAGACGGCGCAGTAGTCACCGGAAGTTCAGATCCACTGACGCTCCACGTGACGTACAAGCAACCGATCCCTGGCCGCGAAGACGTTGTTTCGATTTGTGTGAGCTGCTGCAATCTCACCAATATTTCGTTGAGCGACTTTGAGATCCATATCCGGCCGCTGGGTGCTGTGAAGTGCATTGACGGCTCGAACGATTTGAAGCTGCGTGTACTGCAAGGCGGCAACGCGAGTGGGAATCTGCCATGCTTTGGCGTGTTCAAGGGCGAAAAGCGCTTCCAACTGCAGAGATTCACGCAAGCGAGTTTCTTTTTCCAGGTCGTGTTCAGCGAAATGGACTCGAACGGTGGAGATGACCAACCGCAAGTGGTTCCGATCCGGTTGTCGCTCTCTGATCGATTCGTCGTGCATTTCGATGCACTGCTGCGCTCCCCCAAACACCAATTCACGACTGGCGCTTTCTTCCAGAGCACTTGGCAAAGGTGCGTGAGTAACCGATCTTGCTGTTTTCTGTTTGACTCTAGTCGTCGTCGCCCAGACACTGAAGGCGTTCTTTGCATTTTCCGAAACAGTGCTGAAGCGAGCTGTCTCTTCCCGATCGAGTCGACCGCAAACACCGAGAGCGCAGAGAAACTGCTTTCTTTCTGCCAGCGCCTTGTGAAACATTGCAGTGCACGTGTCGCTATCATCCACGACCTGCTGATCGACACTCCGATCCAGATTCACGTAAGTTGCGACGGACGCTCTCGCTTTGCGCTGGTACATTTTGGTCACCTAATTGCGAACTTGTACTGCTGGTCGATCCATTCATCGACGCTTTCGTAGATTGCGTTCCTGACGGAGACGCGGTGGGAGGAATTTGTGACCGCGTCTGTGGCGCTGGTGTGTAGCCCGGGTTCGAGTTCCTTTGGAGCCAGCAGCTCATTGGGGTCGCCAGCAATGCTCGGGCAATGGTCTGGCGTTTTGGAGCTCCGCTCGTCCAGTGGCAACATCCACGAGTTCATCAAGTCCCCGCAGGATGCATTGCATGTCTTGTGTGGAAGTGCGCATGTTCAGATCGCGACTGACTCCTCCACGATGACGATGACCGATCTGCAGATCTCTCGCACCGAGTCGCAGTCAGCCTCTGCGTCAATGCGAACAGGGAGCCAAGCGACTTCGAACCCGGGTGCGACGTTTTCATCGTCGATGGACTTTCCAGGTACGGACTTCACGACAGACACCAGCAGAGGAAGCGGTGGTGGTCGCGCGAATAGCAGCGGCAAATGGACACCATCGCCCTTTGACCAGTCTTTCGATGCGCCAGATCAGCTGCGTCCAGTGAGTGCTGCTTCCACGAGCGACGATCCATGGGGCATGTAAAGAAAGGGATCGATCCTGCATGACACGATCCCGACTTCATGTCAGTCCAACATCAACGAGAAACAAAGAAATGGGTACAAAAGAGCCGACTGCTCCCCCATAAGAGTGACTAGTAGTGGCGATGTTACAATGCACCCCAATACAAACTCCAATTTGCATTGCAGAGTACGAAGCATTTTTGGCTCGGTGTGAATCTGGGAATCGCAAGATCAGATGAAAAAAGGGGAAGCATTGAACCGGTATTTTTGACCGAAATGGCTCGGTATTGAAGCGTTTGTTCTTTCGAAAAAGAAGCTCACACATCAGGATCCGAATAGAAGCGAAATGCGGACGTCGACATGGCGCGGTGATGTCGTGGACAGTGATAGCGACGACAGCGATGAGCATCTCGACAGAAGCAATCTGCTGCTGCACGGTGCAAGTAGCACTGCACGCGCTGCCGTCCGTGGCGGCGGTGGTATTTTTGCTGCATCTGGCGCTGCTGCCACTCGTGACGACAGACAGGAGGATCTGGAGAACAAAGTGTACCGCCCCTTGCTGTTCCACTCGAATGGGTACGCGTCGTCGGAGCTTTTCCGCGATACGTACGAGATGCGCGCGCGCATGCAGGAACGCTTGGCGGCGTCGCCTTCGTCTGCGTTACTAGCGGTTGATGATTCTGACGATGATGATGGCGATCGTGCAAAGAAGAAGAAGAAGCAAGACAATGGCGATATGATCCACCCGCGCATCCGCTTGGAGACGCTTTCGTCGAGAGCAGCGACGACGGTGCTCTGGATCACGTATTTGTCGTTCTGCTTGGCGTTCGCGATGCCGTACTTACAGAGTCGAGGGTTTCTCGGCACGGTCGTCACATTGCCAGGGGGGATCTGTGATGACCGCGTTGTACAGCATGAGCCGTGCATCTTTGTGGATAAGAAGAAAGGTATCGCACGATGGTCCGGGTTTGTGAGCAATGTGTCGTGGTACGCAGGGTCCATTGAAGTGTCGCTGGATATCAGCGAAGTGATCAATTCGACATCCCCGGGACAACAAGGCGATGACGGATTACGGGAAATGGACGAGCTGTGGCGCGGGTGGCGTCCCCATGCAAGCACCATGGCCGAGAACGCGACGTCGTTGGAGATCGTAGATCAAAGCTTTGCGCTGCAGTACGACGTGATCCTGTATGGGATCGACACGGACACGATCCCGTTCTCGAAAAAGCAAATCGCCGCCGAAAGGAACCAAAGCGTGTGGGTCAACTGTCCCTCGAAAGCGTGCGAGAAAGTCAAATTGCTCGAGATCTCGCAGGATTTCGAAGGGCGGGTACGACAGACGGGCGACCTCACTTTGGCTCTCGTGACCGTTGTTGTGGGAGCTGGTTTGGAAATGATTCTGATGGTGCTTGTTTGTTTAGGACGGCAACGGATACGGCTCGTACCTGGTCATCGTGGTCTTCAAAGGCGTGTACCCAAATGCTTTCGGAAAGAGAGTGTCGTACGATTTCTCGTACACGTAAGCAATACCTGCACATCACTTTTATTCTCCCTGCATCCCCCCGTCGACGCCGTTGGGTTGTACTGAAGGAAGCGATCGTTGTGCTCTTTCTCTCTACGTTGACCTAGGAAACCTGCGATCCATGTGAGCGAGCTGATCATTCGCACGTTATTCCTCGTGGTGTCCATTTTCGCGCTCCCGTGTTGGCTGGTTGCCGTACTGAGCTTCCACGGCTCGTGGCATGAGATCATGCCTGTGCAAAAGTGGGTGCTCGCACTCGGCGTTGTGCTCATGCTTTGGCAGAACCCCATTTACGCGGTGTCCGAACTCTCGAAAACCGTGAGTTTGCGCACACGGTTTGTGTCCGAGATGTGTGAGTCGTTCGCCGAGGCGTTCTTCTATGTCTTTTGGTTGAACCTACTCGACCAGCATGGAAGGTTGCTGAAAGGCAGATTGATCCCGAAATTGGTGTTTGGAGTGGCGCTGTTGTCCGTCGATGCTGGGATGGCCGTGATTCGCATGCCGTCGCTGTTTTTCGACGGCACCGCGCAACCGTCGATGGAGAAAGAAGATGAGCTGTACGCACTGCTTGGGTTTGTTCGCATTGCGATGCTGGTTGGGTGGCTGTTTTGGATCGCGCGAATCGGCTGGCAAACCGGCGTGTATCTTCGCCAGTTGCCGTACATGTCGACGCGGTTCCAGCAGCTTTCGTATCGTTTTTTGTCGCTGGAGACCCTGCTGATCCTGATTTATGTCATGGTGCTCTCGGGACTGCAAGTGTTTTTTCTGCTGCAAACGTGGTACTTGATGGGGTACGGACCTTTTATCCAGAGCGCTGTGCACACCTTTGCGAAGTACCACTCCGGTCGCCCATCGCTTGGCAAGTTGATCTTCCTGTCGGTCTACGTGTACCTGGTGATGTTTGTGCACCTCCCACCAGCTACCGGAGACAGCACGGGGCTGCTGGCATCGACCGCGTATCATGTCGAAGAGAAGCCGCGCGTCGATAAATACGGATTCCTGACTCCCGACTCGCACTTGTTTTGCGTCGAGACAGCGACCTGGTTGCTGGAGATTGCATGGCAAGCGTACTTCGATCCCCCTGGAAGCCCGTCGCCTTCCGGATACGGAGAACTGGATCTGAACCCGTACGGATTCGATTTGGTGACCCATTTGCGCAGCAATTTAACCGACACACACGTTGTCATCGCACTCAGCCATGACCGCACGCGATTAGTCGTCGCATTCCGAGGCACGACATCGAGAGAGAACTGGAAGAGTAACCTTCGGTTCCACCAAAAGGTGTTTTGGGTGAAATCGCGCGGACGTTGGCGACAGCGAACGTGCATGGAGGCGACCAAGGATTTTCTTTCGAAGATCCCATTGCTGAACATGACCTTGCCGCGTGTTCACAGTGGTGAGTGGCTGTCTATTCTGCCTGACCGTTTGCACTGCATTGGTGCCTTCGCTAACAGTAGAGATTGTTGTGCTTGGTGCGATGTGCAGGATTCTGGGAAGCATATGTGTCCGTACGCGACGAACTCAAGGAAGTGACCCGCCTGATTTTGGATGAAAACCCTGGTGTTACGGTGTACGTTACTGGTCACAGCATGGGAGGCGCTTTAGCCATCCTCGCAGCGTACGACCTCGCCGTGAATTTCAGCATGAAGGTCAACATGTACAACTTTGGTGGACCACGGGTGGGCAATCCAAGTTTCTGCCGTCAGTACAACAAGTGCGTCCCCACCAGCTATCGTGTCGTCATGGATGGAGACATTGTTCCAGGAGTGCCCAAATTTGTGAGTGTTCTTGAGTTGCTTTCTGTTTCGCTCTCTCTCAAGTGGTTCCCAGCATTAAGCAATCGTTTGTGCTGTGTGGTGCAGTGGGGGTTGTATCAGCATGTCGGAACCGAAATCGCGATCGACTTGGAGGGCAACTTAATCGTGGATCCAAGTTTCGTCGAGCGGCATCTGCATGTGTCTTCGAAAACCAAAGTGGCAACCCACCTGTCAAGCGTGTATCGGACGTCGCTTGCAAAGTGCTTGACTAATCTCTTAACGAATTGAAATATCGTATGCAACCGAGTTTGTTTGGCAAAAAGTGGTCCAAAGTTAGCTGCAGTTTCCCCAGTCAAGCGTTTTAGGAATGGTGCGATCCGTTTCAAAATGCTCTCCGTTTGGTGTTGAGCTTCGCCAGGTGCGTGCAGTCCAAGATACCAAAGACCAGCGCAGACCAAGAACGCGAAGAGAGAGAGAGAGAGAGGATGGCAGACTACGAAGACCAGCAAGCCCGCGAAGGAGTCATCCGATCGCATGTAGAGTTTGCAGAGGCAGCAGCGAATGGTTCGCGCGCGATGGTAGGTGCATAATTTCCAACGAAAAGCGTTTGCTTCGGAAAAGTGTCGATGGCGAATTCGCTGCAATCCCTGTTGCTTGATCCATTGACCTCATCTACTTTCCATTTTGTTTCGTCCGACGCCGTAGGTCGAGTTTCTTCTTGAGAATGGAGCACACATTGACACCCCAGGAAGAGGTTCGCTTTCGAACGCTTGCTGCACTTTGGTATACTAAGGAGCACATGCAGATAGACACACACCCAGTCTGATCTCGAGTGTGTCTTGTAGATGGAACGACGCCAATCTGTGCAGCTGCGCTGTGGGGGAATGACTCCATGGTGACCTTCTTGTTGGACAAAGGAGCAGACATTGGAGCTAAAAATGAAGGTGCTCTCTACAAGCACGAGAAGTCTGTCTCGCTCGTGATGGAGAAAAGGCGCACTAACACCCAGTGCTCTTCTTCCACGACAACTGACAGGCACAGGATGGACTGCTTTGCATGCGGCAGCTTTCCAAGAGCACGGGAAAGCTGTGCGTGTCCTCCTGGACCGCGGAGCTGATCCAAAAGCTGCTGATGCGGACGGAAGAACTCCAATTGACTACGCGAGCATTTCCGAGGCGATTTGGCCATTTTTTGCAGGTAAGTGACTGAACTTGCCTCAAATGCATGTGCGCAGTGTTTAGAAAAGGGTTTCCTGAGCTAATGGCACGGTGGTGATTCCATAAGCTCGTGGCTGCAGGAGAAGTCAAAAGTCGGAGCTGATCGCGAAAGGAATCATTCGAAAGATTCAAGACCAACCCGAGCAAGCATTCAGCGGAGACAAGCATTCCGACAGCGTATGATGCGATGATGTTCCCATTCCTGGATGCTCTAGGACCATTGTTTCTCACATGAGCGGGTGTTTGACTCTTGTATGTCGGCAGCTTTCGTCGTTCTCGCGACCAGGATCTTCCTACACGCGAGCTCAATTCCAACCACCTGTGGCCAAACGACAGGGAACCGCCACGGTACGACGGATCCGCTTCTTGATCTTGCAATGGACGGAGCTGATTGTACTTTTCTCGATTGCGCAGTCACGAGACGGAAGGGTGGCTGGACCGATTGATCCGCTCGGCGATGCACCAGTGCAGCAGCGCCTGTCAAACCAGCGTCGTCCATCTCTCCAAGGTCTTGGTCTTTAGGTTTGGCATGACAGCTCATGCATGAACGAACCTGCCAATATTGCTATTACGTTGATTACTACTTTTTCGCAGCTGAGGACCTTAAGACTTGTCTACCGGACACGTAAAATCGATGCACTCGGATTTGGAGAATCGACTGGCGAGTGAGAGAGAGAGAGCGTTCATAGTAATAATAGTGACACACTCTCAATAATCCGCGCGCTCCCCGAACTCCGAGAAGTAGTACGCGTGAGCAACGGACGACTTCGCAGCATCTCCCGTATCGAACCACACACGACACTTGTCGTAAGGTGGCGAGTAGAGGTGCAATGTGACCGCATCAACAGTGGCACTTGGGTTGCCGATCTTGTGGAAGCCCATCGAGTCGTCCATGTATGTAACCCCTTCATCGAGCGTGAGGTTGGAGGACTCCACGAGTTTGCCGTCTTGACTCTGGTATCGAACTTCATTGATCGCACCGTCAATGACCTTCACCCAGCAGCCATCACAAGGGTGGTCGTGGATAGGACTGTACTTGCCGCGGTTCCACACGATCAGAATAAGCGCGTACGTCTCGTTGTCGGTCGCGATCAAATTCCGCGTGTAGTTCTTCGACGTGTCGGCGTATGCGAACCGCTCCAGCTCGCGCATGTCACCACTGTATCGCCTGCGACCCACAGATGTCATGGAACAAAGCACCATCAGCACGCTTCAACGTCCAGCAAACCTCGCGCATGCAACACACAACTTACTCCAACACGCTTTGAAACACTGGCTGCTTCTTCATGGGCGTCGTGCTCATCTCAGGCTGCTTGAGCAGCTGATCCACTTCTTCCACGAGCTGCTCGAGAGTCAGCCTTTTCTCGTCGCTGACTTGGCGTTGACGTTGGTTGCTGCGTTCGTCACTGCGCGCCGCAGCAATCTTTCGGATCTCCGATGCAGCAGGACTGCGCTGGCTTTGGCTGTCCACCTGGTTCGTGCCGTCCGTCACCGAAGCCAGAATGTGCGCCGTCATGTTTCCTTTGTTGTGGTTATTCCTTGATACTTGGTGCACTTGCTGGATCTTCGCGGTTGATTCCCTTCACTCGATGCAAGTGCAGATGACGCGACAACAACTTGGAAAATGAATGCGATGGGGATCGTCGCTGCAGAGAGCAGTTTCGAACAAAGCACACTTGCAGTGACAGAGAAACCGCTGCGTTGCTGGTTCTATGCGGAGAGGGAAATGCGGTCTGTAATCCCACGCCAGCGGCTCCGTCGTGCTTTTTGGGTTTTCATTTTGCGTCCGTCCGTTTTCAGCTGTCACGCACTCGATCGTTCAGTCCGTCAGTCAGTCTGTCTGTCCCCCTTTTTATATGGCGACTCTCTTCCAGCCAATAATCGACAAGAACTATTGAATGAGAGAGTGATGGTCTCGAAGTGACGTGCCTTTCTATGCACGAAGGGTCACATCCTCCTCCTATGTTGCGCGTAACGGTCCCTCTTGTCTTTGTTGTGCATGGGCACCTTTAGCTGGTTGGAGCGAGACCGGTTCAGTGAGCGATGGGACCGGTTCGGTGTTGGCGCTATAGACAGGTGGTGTGGTCGGAGGGGGAAGGAAAAACGCTTCGCTCTCTGCCTCCAGTTTGCTCAAATCGCCCAACCTTCAAAATGGTGAGTGAACCTGCGCTCCGTGACTGCGAAGACGCATGTGAACCGGAGGCAGGCAAACAGGGATGGGGAGGAGGAGTGTCCGTGAATGCGCGGTCTCCCGCCACTCTGCGATGCTATGCCATTCTGAATGTGGGACGCGAACGCAGCGGCGCAGATGACTGACTCGTGTTGTGTGGTTATCGACTGCAGTCGCTTCTTACCAAGGGATCCCGTGTTGCTGCCCAATCTATCCGCTCTGGCGCCCGCCAGATGTCCAGCGCCACCGAAGCTGAAGCCAAGGGTGAGTTGTGTTCCAGTCTGTCATTGTCGTGCTTGTTGTCGGCGAGTGTTGGAGGTGGAGGGGGGGATCGTTGAAAGACCCATTTTGGTGGTGCTTTTTTATGTGGTTTGTGAGGAACACACATCGAGACTGACGTGACGCGTACCTTGTGGTGCCTTGTGTGTGTGCGTGCAGACCAAATGATCCGATGGACTCAAATCTCCAAGGGTATGATCGCTTTGGTCGGTGGTTTCTCGGTCGTGAATGTGATCTCCCACTTCGGCGGTCACGAGCACCACGAAGAAGCCCCAGCTTACGCTTACCTCAAGATGCGCACCAAGCCGTTCCCATGGGAATACTCGGGCTGCGACTTGTTGGACAGCAAGTGCAAGGAACTCGCTCGCGCTGCCAAGCAAGCTCTTTCGGAAGAATAAACACAAGGAAACACACAGTAACCGAAACAGCTTCAACTTCC
The DNA here is from genome assembly GCA_023334155.1 of Globisporangium heterothallicum. Classification (NCBI taxonomy): domain Eukaryota; phylum Oomycota; class Peronosporomycetes; order Pythiales; family Pythiaceae; genus Globisporangium; species Globisporangium heterothallicum. The sequence goes on along the minus strand of JAASGH010000026.1, from coordinate 93,162 downwards.
AGTCGGCTGCTGCTGCTGGTGCTGCTGGTGGTGTTGGATCTCTTTGTGTCTGCGACTCCCCCCCTGTGAACCAGATAAATGCCTTTTGCATTTCCAGCATCTAAGAAAACTACTCAAAAAAAACCAATAAAAAAGAAAGACTTCACATTATTGCGTTGAGGCGCTTCTGGTGTTCTTGCTTCTTGAGCGGCTTGCTGCGACGTGTGTATGAAGGTGTTTGTGAGGACTGCCTTCGACACCCCTATTGCACACGTCAATATTGGAGTCGTGTTTCCTCGTTTGTCACGATCTCCATTTCGCTGCCACTTTCCGTGAAAAGTAACCAACCAGTGAAGTAGCATCGATCCGTTTTAACCGTACCAAGATACCAACCCTCGTCTGCCACGATCCTGCCATCTCGAGACCAACATTGCATTTTGCAAGTCGCAAGAGGAATGCCAAGCAGTCTACGAAGATCGGAGAACGCGCAACATTGCATGGACGCCATATTCGCTCTCTGTCATGGTTGCTCGTTTCTTTCCTGTGTATATCATCACCATTATGATATGAGGAGGGAAATACGGATTGGAAACGAGCGATGCGGTTTCGGATGCACCAGTTTCTCACATTTCTCTTTCAATATTGGCAGATTGCGGTGCGTTTTTTACCTGCATTCCGCAGCGTTTCGATCGCAGCTAGTGTGGGCCACCTTAAGTTGGGGTTTATTTTTGGGTGGAAAGAGTGTGATCTGCTTCGCAGATTGCTTGTCGTTCGCTCGGGTCGAAAAAGAGAAAAAGAACGACTCACTTGGGGAGGAATAGATCTATTTCGTTCTTCCAGATAGAAAGCAAGGCAAGTGCACGCGTGGCGCAGTGAGGGAGTTTCGTGAAGGAGCGATGGCAGAGGTGACGGAGCAGCAACAGCAACAACAGTCGGAGCAAAGAGAGCGCAGCGACAGCTTCGCAGAGATCTGCGAACAGCTCGACGTCCACGAGATTCAACCCAGCAGCAATCTCGACGAAGACGACAAGGAAGCGCAGGTTGAACCCCACCACCGCCACAAGTTGCAGTCGGCGCTCGCCGCGCTCCCCAAGCCGAACGAGGACGTCGATGACAACACCTATGCGTACGGCGGCGTGGATGGCTACAACAATGAGGGGTACGAGTCGTACGTGGCGCCATACAGCTCGTCGCCCGTGGTCTCGTCCTCGACTGCACCCATGTCGACAGCCCTCACGATGTACACGGAAGAGCCCGGGTATGCCCACCTGTACGACTCCCCCGTGGAAGAAGGACCCGCGCCGAAAGCGGCTTCGTCGTCGTCCGCGTACTCCCGCGCCATGAGCACGAAGAACCCGTACACGGGTCTCTCGAATCAGGGAGCGACGTGTTACATGAATAGCTTGCTGCAGACGATGTTCATGACGCCCGAGTTCCGCAAGGGGCTCTACCAGTGGCAATTTGGTCAGAAGAAGGTCAAGAAGACAGCACAGGAACGCGACGGCAGTGGAGATGCGGATGCACCAGACGGGACCGATGGTGACGATGATGATGATGATGATGAAGTGGGCGACGATGAGCCAGAGGAAGACAACATCCCGTTCCAGCTGCAGAAGCTGTTTGCGAAATTGCAGCTGAGCCCTCACGAATCCATTAGTACGAAGGCGCTGACGAAAAGTTTTGGCTGGACTGGAGCCGATGTGTTCCAGCAGCATGATGTCCAGGAATTGTGTCGTGTGCTCTTTGATGCGATCGAGAAGTCGTTCAAAGGCACCGTCAACGAGACGTTGGTGAATGATCTCTACCAGGGCTCCTTGAAGGATTACGTGAAATGCCACACGTGTGGCCATGAGTCCTCGCGTATCGATAACTTTCTGGATCTTTCGCTCGTGATTCGTCCGTTTGGGTCGGAAGAGATGATGAAAAGCGTCGAAGAAGCGATTGAGCTCTTTCTGCGTCCAGAGCTGCTGAACAATGAGAACCAGTGGATGTGCGACCAGTGCAAGACCAAACGCGACGCTATCAAAGGCTTGAAGTTCTCGAAACTGCCCTATTTATTGTCACTGCAGCTCAAGCGCTTCGACTTCGACTACGCTACCATGAATCGCATCAAGCTGCACAACCAAGTGTCGTTCCCGAAATTTTTGGACATGAATTCGTACGTGAGCGATGAATCGGGTGCACGTGGCCGCGGCAAGATCGCGCGGAAGATGTCCCTGGAGCGCCACGAACTTGAAGGGCAAGTGCAGCAGATGCAGCAGCAACTACAGGATGCAAAGAGCGACCGCATGCGCCGCTTGTCGTCGATGGACGAAACGCAGCCCCTCCAATTTGATGCTGACAGCGTGGAGCAGCAAGGCGGACGAGACAGCACGACGACCTCCACTGAGTTTGACACCTGGAGTGCAACGTTCGACCCACAAGATATGATCCGACGCAATGGTCCGCACGTGTACGAGCTGTACTCGGTGCTGATCCACTCGGGGAGTGCACTCGGTGGGCACTACTATGCATACATTAAATCGCTCGAGACAGGGAAGTGGTTCAATTTCAACGATTCCCATGTGAGTGAAATCTCGGACGAAGAGTTGAAAACGGCGTGGGGCGGTAGTGGCGGTAGCAGCTATGGGAGTCGCATGAGTTACAGCACGTGCGCGTACATGCTCATGTATCGCCTGGTGTCGGACGAGAAAAACATCAACGAGATCTCGAAGGAAAGCATCCCAGCGTACCTCACGCAAAAGATGAAAGCCGATGAAGATCGCTTGAAAAAGATTGAGCAAGATCGCGTGGAGATGGCGAAAAAAGTGCTGCTGCGTTTCTTCATGAAAGGCAGCAAGCCAAAGAACCTGGAAAAGTCGATCCATGTGTACAAGACGAGCACCGTGCGCGAAGCCTTAGCAGCTGCGTGCGAAGCATTTGCCAAAGAGAAAGACATTGTGATCCCGTCCCCTGAAAATATGCGACTCCGTGGGTACAATGACTACAACTGTTTGCTTTCGGATACGTATGATGGGAAAGAAGATGCGACTTTGACGTCGCTGGGCATCTACGCAGCGCAGCAACTGTTTATTGAAGTGAAAAGCGACGAGGAGGAATGGGAAGCATACGACCCGTTTAAATTGCAACTTTTCATGCGTCGCTTTGTCGGCAGTGAAGGATCTGACGAAGACGAGAGCAACAACGACGCGACCAATCGTCCAGAAATCGCCACTGGTGCCACCGTGAAACCGAGTTTGATGGCGAGATGCATCCAAGTTGAAGACAATGCCACGCTGGGTTCACTGTGCTCGCTTATTAAGCAGAAATTCTCCATTCCTTCGGACATGAAAGTTCGTCTCGTGACGAAAAGCGGGTATGGCACGTCACCCGTGAAGATACTGAACAAGAATGAAGAGGCGTACACGCTGAACCTCCGACTAAAGATGGATCTGCATTTAACGAATGGCACTGAGGTGTTTGTCGAGGAAACGAGTGATTTGCGAGCGCCGTCGCTCGCCGAGGCGTTTTTCGAGCGGGAAGCAAATATGATCACGGTGAACTTTAAATACTTGGATCGTGGCGCTGAACCTATCCGAATTGACCGCAGAGAAACGATTCTGACCTTGAAGCAGAAGATTGGGCACAAGATTGGCTTGTCGCCGGACAGATTCAAGATTTTGCGCGGCATCAACAGCGCAGGTGTAGAAATTAAAAACATTGATAGCACGCTTTATAAGCTTTCGATCGGGACGAACCACACGGTGTTTGCGCTCGAAGGCGTGCCGCTCAACCGAGGCGAGTACAATTTCCGATTGATGCTGCACCGTCGTCCATCGACTGCTCCGGTAGCTTCGTCTGTCTCCAGTCGAAGCAATGAAGCATCCCAATTAACTGTCGTCAATGGAGCGTCTGAGGACTCGGATGGCGACGGTCTCTTTGATGTGGACGAGCTTCTGCTCACGTCGGGACGAGACGAATCCGAGTTCACGCTCGTTGGTCAAGTAGTGATCAGTGAAGAAATGCAAGTCGAAGAGATTCGCAAGCGTGTGTGGACCATTCTCGTCGAAAAGAACTATTTGGCGAGTGATACGAATGTGACGCCCTCGCAGATTCGCTTGCGGGACTTGCGGCAAAACATCATGGCCAACATTTTAATCAATGGCAAGAAGTTGGTCGACGCGTCCACGTTAGCAGTGTACGAAGGGAGAAGCATCGTCGCGCAGATTCTTCCAGAGCCCGAGCAAGCAGGTCCGGACCATCGCATCGTGGAATTTGTGTACGTCGACCGCTCGAACTGGCGCTTCAGCAAGTTGAGACGCTGCGAAGTTGTGGTTTCCAAAGAGACCCAGGAAGCGCACCCATTGACGTATCTTGCCGAGGAAGCAAGCGCTGCGTTCGCGATCCCCGTCGAGAGGTTGAGATTCGCACGCACCCCGTACTATCGCGACTCGTGCGACATTCTGGAAGTGGTGTCGTACGAGTTTGTACCTGCGGACCAAGTGCTGAGCAGCAAAGCAGCCGATTACCAGGAGCTGCTCCTCGTCATCGACACAGGTGTGCAATTGCAGTTCATGACTACGCGAGACCGGGTCGCCATTCAAAACTTCCTCGCCAAGAAGAGCGAAGAGAAGGCGAAAGCGCAGCGGGCCAAGTACTCATCAGTCTCGTCATCAAGCGGAGGTGGATACCACTACCACAAGCCCAAAGAAGCTGCCCTCGTGATCCGCACCAAGTCGGACAAGAAAGGCGGCGGCAGCACTGCGAGCAGTGGGGGCAATGGCGTGAGCATTCGCACTCCGACACGGAAATCCGGCGCTGCGAGAGGCGGGATCAATGCGGCGTCCGACACCGACGAAGAAGACGACGCCGAGGACTACATGCAGCGATCGATCGATTTGTTTGGTGACAGTTCGGCGTAATGCTGCGATGGAGCGACAGAAAGCGACATGGTGCAGTCAAATGTATGCGCGTCAGAGAACACACACACACAACAACAAAAAACAAAAGATACTGCAACTGAATGGATACACTCGACCACGCACATTCATTTTCATTCGTCGCGTCTCTTGTATTGCTCTCGTTTTTATTGTACATTTTTCGCTCGACTGGTATCTGCCCTCATCACCTAGATATGCTGCTGCTTCACCTTTCGGTTAGAAAAAGCGAGAAATCTTGCTGGTGGTGCTGCTAGCACGGATAGCGCTGCTCATCTTGTTGGTGCCGTTCTTGCTGCTTTGCTCGATAAAGTTGCCACACTGCTTCTGCATCTTGCTGTCATTACTCGACCACAACTTCTTCAATTTTGATGGAGGAGCAAGTGGAGGCTGGTTTTCTTTACCAACACCATCAACATAGAAAAACGAGTCCACTTCATTTTCTTTATCATCGTGCACGATATCAGACAACTTGGCGCTCCTCCTCTTCTTTACTGTCTGGAATCCTTCGCGATTGTGGCATTTCGCAGCGTTGCACGCGCAATCACTGCCGCACAGTTGCTTCTCTGCCTTGCACGCGCATCCTTTCGTGGCGCATTTGCCATTGCACGAGCAGCAGACCGACATCCCAGCCCGAGAGGGTTCCGCCAGCAACTCGTCGATTTCGTCCATGATGCAGCCACCACCTCTCGGTCTTGGTGGTTTGCCCGCAGAAGACACTTGAAGCTTCGCCGCGCGTGTCCCTTCTTCTTCAACGTAGTCCGAGTCATCGCCACGATCGTCTGCATCGTCGTCCTCACTGCTCGACAAAATGTCAGCCACATCAACCACCTCTTCGACTTTTTTCTTCGGCGCAGGTTTTTTCTTCGGAGCTACCCCCTGGTCGGCAATCTGCTTTTTCAACGCTTCCAGCTCTTTCTTGGTGGCGGCAAGCTCTTGTTCGAGCACACTGCTTTCCACATTTGTCTGCGAAAGTGATGTCGACGAGTAAAACGCGAAGCTGTCAAGCGGAATGCCAGCACGACGACCAAGCTCTTCAACCTCTCGCTTCAAGCCTGCAACGGTGACTTCGTGGTTATCAGCTTGAGCAGCGAGCTGCTCTTCCGCTGCATCCAAGTCAGCCCTTGCGCTCTCCAATTGCATGCAGGTCGACTTGCTTTCGACAGCGGTTTCTATCAGATACTTGATAATTTGATGGCACGCACTTGCTCGCGTCGGGAACAGCTCAGCAGGTACGGCGTTGTTCCGCTCAACACTGGCCATCTTTTGTTGAAGTAAACGGATCTCGGCATTCTTTTCTTTCAAGGAGTTCTTCAAACTGTCTAGGTGTCCACTGTTTGCGCGCGACGGATTCGATTCCAGCTGTGCGATCTCGAGCGCCATTCTCTTGCGCTCATCCAAATCCATTTGGATAGCGTTTTTGGCTCCATAGATCGTCATTTGGATCTCAAACGTTCTCTCTAGCACTGGTGTAATACCGTCCATGACCTCATGTGCGTGAGACACCTTGCCGATTTCTCCGCCAGCATTCCCATGCATCTTTTGGGGCAGCTGCTGATGAAGCGCCATTGTTCGCATCCGCTTGTTAGCCATCGTCATTTCCTCTGTTTTCCGTTTCAGGACATTGCTCTGTTTGCTGTGGAGTGCGCTCAATTTCTGTAGCTCATACTGCTTGCGTTGGTCCTGGCGCTTCAGCTGCACAATCTGCAGCTCATGCTCTCGTTTCTCCTTGCGATGGGTTTCCGACTCCTCCTTGAGTTTTCGCTGCAAGGTCGTCTTTTGCTTTTTCATGTCCACGATTTCGCTCTCCAACGTAGAAATCTTGAACTTGCCAGTCTTCCATAGCGCTGTAAGGCGCTTGCACTCCTTCTCGGCTTGCTTGGCGACCTGCAGCTGGCTCTGAGACTTTTGCAGTTGTACGAACACATCCTCCTTACTCCGACGAGTTGCTGCATCAACACTTTTGCCATTCACTTTGATCTCAAGAGACAATCGCTTTTTCTCTGCAGCTAATTTTCCCACTCGTTTTTCCAGTTGCACAATTTTGTGCTCATACGAGGTCGTCAGACTTGCCAGTCGCGCTTCTGTCGTGGCAGATGACGGCAGCGCAGCAAGCTCCTGCATAATCTTTTCTTTCTCCAGGATGACATCTGAAAGGTTATCCAGATCAGCTCGCATTTGCTCCTGACTGGCAGCCGACAGCACTTTCGCAGGAGAAACAGGAGCCGCAAGCGTAATGTGAATGGACTTGTCGAATTCCAACGCTTCCACAGCCATAGCATTTCCTGGAGATGCAGGAGTCACAGACGAGCCTCTCCCTCCACATCCAGACGACACCGGTACTGAAGTTTTCTTCTTCGACATAAATTCATCTGCAACCTTTCTCCATTTCTCTTTCGCATTCAAAACAAGGCGCAGCTCTTCTTCACGCGTGCGAACCACTTCCTTCCACTTCTGAAGCTCCTTCTCCAAACCACCAGCAGCTGCGCTGGATTCGTCGCCCATCATCACACCTCGATGCTGCTGCTTGGACTGCTGCAAAAGCTGTAATTGAAGCAACTCGAGCTGCTGCTTGAGGTAGCTGACTTCGTTTGCTGCATTCATCTCTTTGTTCACGACTGCATTGTTCTCGATGTTCCGCGCGCGGGACGCATAGCGAAGCGTATTCGATGTTTCTTCGAAGTTGATGTCTGCAGGACTGACACACGCGACCATGAGTGTGTTGCTGTTTCCACCGAGACTGTCTTGCAGCAAGCGAGTGAGCTTTGAATCTCGGTACGGCACATGCATCGACGATGCGTTTGTGCGACTGCGTCCAGCGAGCGCATTGATAACATTCCCCAGCGATAAAAGCCCGCGATTGATGTTGACACCTTCTTTGAAACGAGCACCTTCGGTATTCGTTCTCTTGGCACGTTCAGAACCTGCCAAGTCAACGAGGTGGAATTTGGAGAATCGTGCTTCGACACCTTCGTTGACTGTATCGTATTGCTCCATCGTCAATGTACAAATCGCATGCGAACGACTGGACTGCGCGTTCATCGTTGTCGACGCAGTGGCGCGATGCAGCGCTCCAGCATGTAAGAGCGATGCAACTTGGGCGATCGATTCGACTCGGTGTTCGCTTAGTCCTGCGACGACAATGCCGCGCTTGCCCTCGTCCCGGACCGTGAGACCTGCTGACACACTCGCGCTGCCACTGCTAGATGCGCTGGATAGAAGATCGTAGATTTCTTCATTGAGGATCTACGCAACAAACGAGGACGGACGTGAACACATGCGGCATACAGAACGACCGTGCTATGAGGGATTTCGAACCTCCAAGTACGACACTTTCACGACAACTTTCTTGTCTGCTGGTGCATTTGCAACACGTCGAAACACCTACACATACATCAGACAATGCATTGGCAAATGCACAGCCAGGAGCGATGCCGTTGAGAGCTTACATCATCCATGACGCGCGGAATGATGCCGCGATCTGCAGGTGCGACACTGAGCTTGAACTCATTCCCCATCGTGAATCTAATCACACCGCAAAGCAATTGCGTGACCAAGACGTGCATGCAAGCGAACAGATAAACGCATCCACATAAAACTCGCTAGTCGCTTACGTTTTCCCGGATCCCGTCTGTCCGTAGGCGAACACGGTCGCATTGTACCCGTCAAAGAAGCGGTCGATCAGAGGCGAGATCAGGGACTCGTACACATACTGCTGCTCCACTTCCATGGGAAGCACAGCGTCAAAGGCGTGCCGCTTGCCCGAGTCGCCGCCCAGCAGCACGCGCGGTCCGACCACGCGCACACAGGACTCGCTGCCTTGCACTTGCTCATTGGGACTCAATGGTCGAACGCGCACAGCGACTTGGATGTTGCTGCTGCTGGTCTTGGTCGTCGGACTACTCGAGGCGCTGGAGGAGTCCTTGATGTGCTCGCCCTGCTGCTCCATCGCTTGCGTCCAGATCACCGCCCCTTCGACGAGCGCGTGTTGCCGTTCCTGCGTTCGCTGAGATTGGAGACTGCATTGGAGCAATCTCACACCCGCGCGCTTTTTTGCCGGTTCGAATGTTCAAAGGATGCACACGCAACCTTCGTGCAACTTTGTTGTCGAGTGACAAAAACCAGATCGATGAGATAGAACCCACGTTTCTAATGCATCTACTGTGCTCTATATGTTTTAGGTGGTTGTTTCTTTTTCGTCCTTAAAGCAGTTGACCTCCTGCTTTGTGATTGGCTGCAATGGATATGCTGGAATGCTCGAGGGTTCAACTGCATGTCTCTCTCTCTTTTTGCACTGGCTTGAGGTTTCGGAGAGGAAAAACATTGCCGCTTGTCTCCATATGGATGCAGCCTCCGAGTGCATTTGCATCAGCAGCAGCAAGAAGAAGCACCAACGAGCGGTGGCAGTGCATCGATCCAAGTCGCGGATACCGTAGATTTTTATAGGTTGCTTCATGCAACCGACGCACACCGACCACCAATGAGCAGACACTTTCTTCGCGAATGCCGTTATGGATTCGTCTGTCGTCCTAACTCGAGTTGATGGCTATTATAAGATATTGACACCGACTGACAAAAGTTGACTTTTTCTTTCTTTTTCTCTATTTAACCTCCGAGCGAAACAGTCGAATCGTACTTGATGCGCTCACTACAGTCCCCGTTTTCTGATCGAGGTTGGACAATCACTCGCACTTTTTTGTTGTTCTCCTTCTGTTTTTCCTTTTCTGCAGACTGGGTATACTGAACGCAAGACGCAAGCAAACCGGAAAGAAACAGCCACGCGCCGCTTGCTATTTATTACCAAAAAGACCCAGAACACGCGAGTGTCGTGGTCGTTGGGGGAAAGGAACGGCGCCTTGATTCATCGCGACACTACGGAGGCAGGAAGGAGTGCGAGAGAAGAAGACTCACACACACACACACACACACAGACAGTGTGTACATATTTCAAGCCAAGATGATGGAGCCCGAGAACGCGACGGAAGAGAAACCACTGGTACGGACTGGTATTGCGTACGACGAAGGAAGCGTCTGCGAGTTGGGGTGTCGTTCGCACACTGATTTGTATTGCATGCGTGCGTTCGGTATGTAGCTATCGCATGATGTGGGGATCACGATTGGCGACGACGACGGGGAACAGCAGCAGCAGCAGCAAAGCGACAAAATCGTCGTGAAGGTGAAAACGCTGAGCGAGAAGCCCATCCGGATTGAGATTGTACCAAGCGCGACCGTAGGCGAATTAAAGGAGGTTGTGAAGAAGCAAGCGAACGCCGAGGGGAAATTCCTGCGCCTCATTCACCAGGTATGTGTGTGTTTGCCTCTTACAGCACGAACGTACTTGGTGTTCGACAGCTGACATTGCATTCTTGTGTTGTCGTATTTGTTTTGGTCAGGGAAAGATGCTGTCGGATGATAAAGCGACGTTGAGTAGCTGTAAAGTCAAATCGGAGGATTTTATCCATTGTGCCATCAGTGCTGCGCCTCCAAAAGCTGTCGTGAACCAGGTGTGTACAGGTGTTTCTTTTTTGCTTTGTCGTGGCGAAGGACAAGAGTTTATTGTTGTTATGCTTCTGTAGATGGCTGCCGAGAGTGAAGAGACCGAGCGAGAGGATACAAGTCGACGCGGGTTCGACCGTCTCCGTGACCGACTCAGTCGCGAAGAAATTCAAGCGCTGCGGTTGTACTTTTACCCGCAACTGTCGTTATATATTAGTCAAGCGGAGCGGATCCCAGGCGAGTCGAGCGAAGATCGGATATATCGGCTCGAAGAAGAGTGGATGGATGCCCAGGGTCCTCAATCTGAGTTTTGTACGTGCTTCCGCCTCCTTCCATTCGTCTGTTCGCGACTGGGCAGCACTCATCTCTTTCTTGTGAACACGCAGCTTTAAATGTTGTCCCGACTGCAAGGATCGCCATGGACCATCAAATTGATATGACCGGCATGAACAACTCGATTCTGGCTGCTGATAATGAAGGCACGGGGACGGAGTTTTTGTGGGGGTTCTTGATGGGACTGCTTTTGGGTGTATTTATGCTTCTGATGGTAAGTCATGCTCTCGTCTTTGGTCCTAACGTCGCGGCGTTTTCGAGATGGCCGCTAACGCATACGTGGAATTGTTTGCCATGTGCTCGACCAGTTATTGGATAGATCGGTTCCTCGCAAGCAAAAAGTGGGGCTTCTGCTGGGAGTGAGCATGAACTTCTTCCTCAGCGTCGTCCCAAAAGCTGTCTCGGATTAACTGCTGCTGCTTCCCCAATCCAGCATCGTATCGATATCTTCATTTATAGTTTGCATTCCGTTTATATCCCTTTTAGCCTCCTCCTCGCCACAACCATCCTCCTCCTAGATGCTCCATCCGTGCGTCACACTCTCATTCCTTCTTTCTCGGTGTTTTTTTTCTTCTGCTCTGATGCATGTGCGACCGAGTGTGTGACCGATCCGAAGAGACGTCTGTTGCATTTGCCAGTTTGCATCTCTCCTCGACTGCGATTGGCTGAAAACTTAAATGAGTTAATTTTCCACCAATGAAGCTTATCGACGGTGCTGTTGGCTCGTTCCCGCGTGTTCTGATGGCTCTGGTGCACAAGCGAGCGAGCGTCGATCCCAACCGCTGCATTCATCCGTTTCTCGGGCGATCTTCTTTGATGCTTCAGGCGCTCGGCGACGCAGAGCCCACTCCACCATCATCGGCCGTACTGGACACAGACGAGATCGGGACCCCCCTCCCCGCGAAAAAGCGCAAGAAGACCAGTCTCTCCTCTTCGTTCGACACAACGAGTTCGTCGCCTATGGGAAAAGAACTCACACCCGACCAGAAAGCCATTGTCAAGATGAACGTCATCCGTGAAAGCGCAGACGGCGTCGTGAAGTGCTGCTACTGCGAGAAGGAGATTTCGTCGAAGAACATCGACCGATGGGCCTCCCACTTGCGCGGGTGCGTGAAAGCTCCCGAGGAAGTGAAGGCGCAGATCCAGCCCATCCGCAATGCGACGACGGGCTCTCCTGGTGCCTCCTTGACCCCTGGTGGCAACGGTATCACTGGCGCGCCTTCTGCTGCTGCTGCTGCCGGACACCATGCGGCATCGGTGAACGCGTTCACGGCGCACGCCATTGCTGGCCAGCTGGGCACGCTCACGACCTCCGCGCCGCAGAACGAGACGTTTAAAGTGCACGTGTCGAAGGACTACATGAAGTTCAACGCCGCCCACTTCATTGCGCACAAGGTGCGTTCATTGCTTGCTGTCGAAAAAGGTTCCTTTTGCGAGCAAGACTAGACACAATTTGTATATGGATTGTAGGGTTTCCGAGAAAAGCTGCATGGTCACAACTACCAGTTGGCGGTGACCATCACGGGTGTCGTTGGATCTGACGGCTACGTCGTCGATTTCGGCGATATCAAGAACATCTCGCGCGTGATCTGCAAGGACTTGAATGAGTCGTTCCTGGTGCCGATGAACAGCGATGTCCTCAAGGTCTTGTTGCGTTGCTTGCTTGTGCACGCTAGAGCTGGCTATGATATCAACTTCTCGTGTGCTGATGATGCTTTTTCACTTGCGTTCAGATCACGTTTGATGGTACGAATGTGCACATTCTCACGGAAGATTTGGCCAAGTTTAGGTGCGTTGCCACTCCATCAACCTTGTCGCTCCTGCTGCCGGCGAATATTGATGTTGCTATCCTTGTTTGCAATGTCGAAGCTTCCCGAAAGCGGATTGCTCGCTGCTGCCAATCATCCACTCGTCCGCGGAAGAACTCGCTATCTACATTGTACGTGCTGCTACAACGTGTGCCAACTTGTCATGGCGCAGTATCTCTCCTAACGCCGATCGAACGGTGTGTATGATGCAACAGAGCAACCAGATCGTGGACGCATTTACCCTCGAAGCACTCTTGGTACGTCGCTTGACGCTTTCCGCACCACTTCAATGGCTGCGCGCCGCTAATGCTTTCCCATCTCGTCGCTATAGGCACGTGGTGTCCGCAAGCTGGAAGTCACCATCGCTGAAGCCGCCAAGCAATTCGCATCCTATGAACGCACGATCAGCCTTTAACCGTACGCAAAGCATCATCCCCCGTTTGTTCCCATCCGAATGCCGCCACCTTGTGTACAAGTGTAAATTCTTGCATTTATATTGTGCCGACCAAGCAGTGAATACTTCAATCAATCAATCAGAATTCAGCCACACTCCGCATCCATACTCACTGCATGCTTCGACCTGTGCGGGCAGCGACATGCACTACCAGAGCAACCACAATCTTTCCATGTCTCTCTCTCCATCTGTTATAACGACTCTTGGAACGCTTCAGATCTGCTGGTGAATCTTTCCGTTTCTTTCACTCTATCTTTCCTGCTATTGGCTAGAATGATTGCATCACTACCCCTCATTGGCTGAAACGCTGCTTGCAGTCGCTTCCAACCGTCTCTCTTTCCGAAACTCTCAGTCGACCATCATTCTGTCGACTCTTTCCCTCTCGAATCCGATCGCGGTTTCTCCCCCTTCCTGTCGCACCAACAACCACTCGGATCATTTTTAAGCGCCATTTGGAACCACCAAAAGGACGCATAAAGGAAACCTTCTTCGTCTCTTCACGCGTCTCGACGTCACTCTCTCCCCCTAGATCTCCTCGAACTCAGCAGAATGTACTCCAGCAGCAGCAACAGCTACTCGGGCGGCGGCGGCGGTGGAAGCTCCAGCTGGAACGACCGCTACGCAGACTCGTCGTCGCGTCGTGACTACGGTTCGTCCTCGTCCTACAGCGGCGGTGGTGGCGGCTACTCTTCGTCCCGTGGTGGGGGTGGCTACTCCAGCGGAGGTTACGGTGGTGGCGGCAGTCGTGGTGGATACGGTGGTGGTGGTGCTGGTGGCGGCTATGGCAATGGCGGCAGCGGCGACTTGGGTGCGAACTTGGACTCGAACATCCAGTGGGATATCTCGAAGCTGCCTGTGTTCGAGAAGAACTTTTACTATGAGCACCCAGACGTCGCCAAGCGTTCCCCACAAGAGTACGAAGAGTGGAAGCGCAAGCACGACATCAATGTGAACGGCAAAGGCGTGCCAAAGTGCGTGTACACGTTCGAAGAAGCGTCTTTCCCAGGTGAGTTGTTTGTGTTGACGTTTCGCGCTGTGCGTTGCGTGGGTTGAGATCCTGACATATATTTTGCTGTCGGTGCTACTTGCAGAATACGTGCTGGATGAAGTGATGCGTTTGGGTTTCAAGAACCCAACTCCAATTCAATGCCAGGGTTGGCCGATGGCTCTTTCCGGTCGCGATATGGTCGGCATTTCTGCGACTGGCTCCGGTAAAACGTTGGCGTTCTTGCTGCCAGCTATCGTCCACATCAACGCTCAGGTTTGTGTTTGAAGCGGTGGCATTATGCTTCCTTGCTTTTTTATATTTGGCTGTTTTCGATTTCGAAAACATCGAAAATCGTCGTTCGTCGTACGGTCTTGGAGGCGTAATCGCGAGAAGTGTCGAGTACTACTTGATGCAGTGCAACGTACTGCAATGCGATGTTGTGATGAGTGCGACGATGGGATGGAAGATTGGTGATTCAAAGCGACTTGGACACATCTTTGGTGGTGGTGTCCAGAGCGTGATTCCGATGTTTTTCCATTCGTTGCATTGTCGGTCGGTGTCCTTCGTGTGGGAGTTCTATTCTTTTTCTTCAAATCGCTGCGAAAATGCGGTCGGTGGTGGAACAAAATCGTGTGTGCGTGCGAAATCTCGACTGGCATCAAAGTTGGGATGCCGGAATGCGCCTCGAAGTTTACACCGTGATGGAATGCAATCGGCTCTTCGTTTTCGCTACCTGGAAGGGGAGATGTGAAATGTAAGAGTCGAGTTGTTGAGAAAGAACCTCCGTGACGTCTTTTGGACAGCACTCACACCTGCTTCTTCATCCAGATTGATCAATGAATACTACCATGTTCTTAATCGATCGTCTCTGGGATGGGAAGAAGCATGCATCTCAAACTCTCGGCGCTTCGTGGTTGCTTTTCTTCGCTGCTGTGCGTGTGGATGGTCGTCGGGCGTCAGTGCTAACGTTTCGGTTGTGTGCGTTCCTTCATCTAGCCATACTTGCAACCTGGCGATGGTCCAATTGTGCTGATCATTGCTCCGACGCGTGAGCTTGCCGTGCAAATCCAACAAGAAGCCAACAAGTTCGGCGCCAGCTCCAAGATCAAGAACACTTGCATCTATGGTGGCGTGCCAAAGGGTGGTCAGATCGCTGATCTCCGTCGTGGCGTTGAGATCTGTATTTGGTACGTTCTTTTGATACTGCTGTGCTTGCCGATCTGGTTGAACCTAACACTCTTTTGTTGGTATTTACAGCACCCCCGGTCGCATGATTGATATGCTTGGGATGGGCAAAACTAACCTTCGCCGTGTCACCTACTTGGTGTTGGACGAAGCTGATCGCATGCTGGATATGGGTTTCGAACCTCA
The DNA here is from genome assembly GCA_023334155.1 of Globisporangium heterothallicum. Classification (NCBI taxonomy): domain Eukaryota; phylum Oomycota; class Peronosporomycetes; order Pythiales; family Pythiaceae; genus Globisporangium; species Globisporangium heterothallicum. The sequence continues at coordinate 77,817 of JAASGH010000026.1, read as the reverse complement.
GCTCCGAAAAATCGTGAGCCAGATTCGCCCAGATCGTCAAACTCTGATGTGGTCTGCTACTTGGCCAAAAGAAATCGTTTCGTTGGCGCATGATTTCTTGACCGATTTCATTCAAGTCACTGTGGGTTCGCTGGACTTGACGGCCAACAAGAGCATCAAGCAAGTTGTTGAGGTCATGGACGACCACCAGAAGTACGCTGCGCTTATGGACCACATGAAGGATATCTATGAAGGCGGTCGTATTATTATTTTCTGTGAAACGAAGCGCGGTGCGGATGAGCTCAGTCGCAACCTCCGTAACAGCAGATACGTGTGCAAGGCTATCCACGGCAACAAGTCCCAAGAAGAGCGTGATTGGGTGCTCAAGGAGTTCAAGGAAGGCAAGACACAAGTGCTCGTCGCGACCGATGTTGCCTCCCGTGGTCTTGACATCAAGGACATTCGTTACGTCATCAACTTCGACATGCCGAAGAACATTGAAGATTACATCCATCGTATCGGTCGTACTGCGCGTGCTGGCACCAAGGGCAACGCAATTTCTTTCTTCACTTCCGACAACGGTCGACTAGCTGGTCCGTTGGTGAAGATTCTCGAAGAAGCAGAGCAGGAGGTACCACGCGACCTCCGTGGGTTGGTCGGTCGTGGCGGCGGCGGCGGCGGTGGTCGTGGCGGTCGTGGAGGACGCGGTGGCGGTCGAGGAGGCTACCAGCGCTGGTAAGTGTGCTCCTCGAACCCGAAGGATGCGTTCTGCTCTGCTTCCGTCCATGGCTGCTGTGCGCACGCTAGTCGAGCGAAGACGATCCTGGCTGACTTTGAGTTTTCTTTACAAGATTAATTGCTAGCTCGAATGCTTTGAGTAACAACACTCCATTTCCTACACCCACGTCGTTCCTTTTAGTCCTGAGAAATAGAAGGAGCGGACAGCTTTTCGCTTTGAAAGAACGAGCGCAGTAAAGAGGCAAGCTCGTCCCTCAAAAGAAAACAAAAAGGATACTTCTTTTCATGGCATCCAATCTAAAATACTGTCTGTCTTCTTCGCCTGATGCCTTTCCTTGCCGACTACAAATACAAACGGGGATGCTACACGCTTCGACATCATCTCTCCGACTAAAAACTATAGCGACGACGGGACCACTTCCGGCTCGAGCTCGTCGAATTTTTCATAATCCACGACGACGCGATCGCGCTCGACGCGCGCAAAGTCCGCAAAGCGCATATCGCACGTGAAATCGTCCCAAAAGTACATTTTCCGGGCATACACGTTCTCGGAAAAAGTGGTATCCAACCCCGTGAGCAGCGCGATCACTGCGACGCGCGACTCGGAGAGATCTTCGACCGACTCGAACTTGTAAAACGGCGACGTCTCGTCGATGATATGGATCAGCGTCGCCGGCAATTTGATCGATGGCCACTCGGCCGTCACGAGGGGCACGTCGTACATTTGCCGCAGTCCCGTTTTGCGGTTCGTCAAAATCACCCCAATGCGGAAAAAATTCTCATGCACGTCGCCACTGTGTCGCGTGTTCGCGGCACGAAACACGAGGCATCGATGTCCGTAGATGCGGCACAGCGCGATCTTGGACGAGAAGTGGATGTGCGCTCTTGGGCGAGCAAACTTGGACCAGGAAATCCCCGTGATGATCGTGACGGCGATGATCCCCAGACAAGACTCGACTAGCACCCAAAAGTTCATGTAGATCGAAGAAGGTTTCGGCGCGATGGATCCGTACCCGATCGTCGCCAAGGTGTGCACGCTCATGAAGAACGCAAGCTCAAAGCTTGCCACGGTCACGTCCGGGTACGACTCCATGTCATCCGACTGCAGCCAGTACAACAGCCCAAAGCCGAGGTTGATGCCCAGGAACGCGAGCACAAACACAAAGATGATCTTTGGCCACCGCACGTAGAGCGCGCTGTGGTACAGACGCATGAAGTCGTACGTTTTCGGGATATGAAGCGGTGAGATTTTTAAAAAGCGAGGCGTATCCTCAACATCGATCGAAATGACCGACTGCGCTGCTTTCGAAGGATGCCGAACGCATTCGATCTCATCATCGTCATCTCCGCTATCGCCGCCACCGGACAACGTGCTCACTTCGTCTTCTTCGTCCTGGATGGCCTCCCCTGCCAGTTGACTTTGCAATTGCCGTTTCTGCGTGATTGGGAGCACAAAGTCACCCACTCCAGAGAGCTCGTCGCCGTGTTCCAGTAGATTGGGGACAGAGTGAAGGTGTCGATACCGACCTTGGCGGGAGCCATCGACGGGAAGGTCATTCGGGATACGTTGGGTTCCCATCGGTTGCTGCAAAAGAGGTTCGAATAATGGTTCCATCTCGAGACTGCATTTACTTGGCACACGCCTCAGGATTCGTTCGCCGTTCCCCAAGCCTGCAGACGACGACCGCCGACCGCGAAAGACTTCAGGATCTTCACCACCTATTTCGTCAATAGGCTCCAAAGCTTCGCTATCAAAGGTAGCAGCAGAGGACACCCTCGGTTTCGCGGACTGAGACGCTGTACCACCACCACCGCTGCTGTTTCCCCCTTCGGGTAGAGGACGCGATGCTCTCTGACTGTTCCTCGACGCACCCGAGACGGGCGGTCGAATATACCTCGTATTGTCGATCAGTGCGCGTTCAATGGAGCTGAGTTTCGCGAAATTCATAATCACTTCGACGTTCCGCTCATCGAACTCGAGCAATTCCGAAAAACGGTACCCCCACTTGATATCGTGGGCCGTGTAGATGTACCGCTCGGCGACCGTATCTTGAAGCGTCGAATCCACGCCCGACATCGCGACTTCCAGAATCATGTCCGAGTCGAGGATGTCCAGTTCGGTCATGCCGAAGAACGGGCTCTCTTCGTCGATCACATGCACGACTGCGATGCCCATGCGGAACGTGATGAAGTTGTTTTGCAGGATTTTGAGATTGTACGAACAAAGCGACTGGTTGCTGAGCGGGCTGCTGCTTGTAGTAGCAGCAGTAGAGGCGCTGCTACTACTAGTCCCAGAGCCTCCTGGCTGGTTCGCCCAGGTGACGTGGCGCACTTTGTTCTGCTCCACGCGCAGCAAATTCAGCTTAAAGTTGGCCTCCATGATCACATCGTGGGTCACATCGCGGGACTGGGTCGCATTCGCGACGCGCACGACGAGCGCCAAGTATTCTTTCCCATACGGCTGGATCACACACACTTTGCTGAACGCGATCTTCGGGATAGGCTTCGCAAACTTGGCAAACACGAGACCCGTGATCGCCGACGTCACGAGCATCGACGCGAACGATTCGACCGTCATGACCAAGTTACTGCACGTGCGCTGCGGGAACACGACGCCATAGCCGATCGTGGTATACGTCTGGTAACTCAAATCGAACGCTACGAGGAACCCCGCGGGCTCCTGGCATCCGTAGCACACAATGGCCGCGAAGATGAAAATCTGGCCCACAAACACCACCAGCAGCACGGTAAACAGCATCGGCCAACGCATGTTCAGCAGCACATACAGGAAATCCTTGTACTGCTTCCGCGGGTTCGCATGCGTCTCGACATTCGGGAACAGCGAGTTCGACGGCAAGCGCACAAACTGCCGCCAGAACGAGAGCTCTTCCACGCGCGAGCCGGCATGGAAAATCGCACTGTTCTCAACCGCGCCATGGTCGACGGCGACGCCGTGCCAGATGTACACCCACTCCTTCAGCGCCGCGGGCACTTTCTGCTCGGGCATCATCGACGTCGTGCGCAGCTTGATGCGCTTCTTGCTCGCCGGCATCCTTCCTGGACTGCGCTATACTATACAAGAGCGGGTCTATGCAAACGGTTCGAAAGCGACTGCCTTGACCTGGGTCGTCAGCGAAAGAGATCTGCTTCATGCAAAAGCCACGCAGGGACACGGTAAGAACTCCACCTCCTGTCAGATCTGTGCATCCCACACATTGCCTCCATACAGCAAAGAAAAGGAGACATATAGATAGATAGATATACCCAGTCTGGATCGTACCACCTGTTGTCGAGATGCTTCGGCGTGCTGGAATCGATCAATAAATGGAGAAGCTATGTCTCTGGTTTCGCGGGACTGTACAGCAATGATGCGGACTCGCATTGTCATCCCTTTTTGCGTGTCTCCACAGAAAGAACAACGGTAACCTCGACACATCCAGTGACGCGGTGCCGCGATCCTGCATTCACGACCGCATAAAATAGTGTGTACATTGGATGCGATGTATAGCTGCGAGGATACAATAGTGCAGCGACTAGATTGCGCGGAATACTAGTTGTCCGCGTCTGCCCTAACAGAGGGAAGTGGCGATGTGGTCGTCGGTCAACTGTAGGTTGCGGTGCCTAACCGTCGTCGTACCCCCGCTTGCAAACTCCGTCTCTCGATTTCAGCGAATCGCATCCCGTCTGCTGCATCTCTAGCCAATCACATGGCGCGTTGGTGGGACAGCGAGGTTACGTTTGTGCCACTTCCTGCGCAACCGCAGTTATCATTGCGACGCAGCGCCGAATGTTGATGCTCGCACAAGCGGACAAACTCTATGATGGCGAAGATCCGGGGCGTGCTGATCGACTTGAGCGGTATGCAAACCTACGTGTATATGTATGCGCGAGTAGGACGCATGGAAGATTCACTACGCTGCGCTTGTTTCGCTGCTCGAGCAGGGACGCTGCACATTGAAGACACGGCGATCCCTGGCAGCATTCCCGCGTTGACGAAGCTGCTCCAGCACCGCGACATTCGCGTGCGGTTCGGTAGGTTTTCTGCGTCTACATTTTTGTTTGCGAGTCTCTCCCTCTGACGCGCAGCGCGTGCCGCAGTGACGAATACGACGAAGAAATCCGGGAAAGACTTGGTACCGATGCTGCGTTTGCTGCACTAGCTCGGAATGCCGAGCGGAAGGGTGCTGCTTACTATTGTGACGATCGCACTGCTTTTGTTGTCTGCGCAGATGCGAGAGCTGCACGGGATTGGATTTACCGCCATCAATGCGGACCACGTGCTCACGACCGGCGGTATCGCGCGCACTGATCGAGCGCGAGCAACTGCGTCCGCTGCTCATGCTGCACCCGTCGCTGCTCGCCGAGTTTGAAGGCGTCAACTGTGAAGACCCGAATGCCGTCGTCGTCGGACTCGCGCCGGAGCAGTTCAACTACGACACGGTGTGGTCCAGTATTTACTGTGCATCGGCAATATGGAGGAGACCTAGTATCCTTATCACCGATACTGCTTGATCTGTTCTCGGGGACTAGATGAATACTGCGTTTCGCATCCTTCTCAATGGCGGGTCGTTGATCGCACTGAATAAAGCGCAGTCCTTTGCATCGAAAGCTGGACTCAACATCGGTCCCGGTGCGTTCGTGCACGCACTGGAGTACGCCGCGAATGTGCAGTCCAAAGTCATTGGGTACGTGCGTACAATTTGTATCCGCAGAACCTGCTCCCACTCGATTCACAATGTCAATGTTGGTGCGTTGGTGCCAGAAAACCATGCCCCGACTTCTTCCACCAAGCACTGAAAGACATGTAAGCCAGAGAAAAGGAGATCTCAGAGCGTTGTGCGTCTGACCGTTCCCGAGGTTGCTAACTTTTGATGGACGCTGCGTATCTTTTCGCGAAGGGATGTCGCACCGGAGCATGCAGTCATGATCGGAGACGATATCCGACAAGATGTGGGAGGGGCGATGGCAATTGGCATGCGCGCCGCTCTTGTGCAAACAGGCAGATACCGCGCTGGAGACGAGCAGAGCACAGGCACGACTGTGCATTTATCTGCACCACTTGCACTTGACTATTTTGCACTCTTCTGATGTGCCAACTTGTGTGCTGCCTCTCTACAGACGTGGTGCCGTCGTTCGTGGCAACAGATTTCGCAGCCGCAGTGGATTGGATTCTGACACAGAACTCCCAAACCGAAGCGTAAAGCTCATGTGCTGGTGGTTCATCGACTTGCTAGGAGTGTGCAGAACGAGAAAAATGGTCTATTCGGAACCAGGTGTTTAATCTGTTCTGCAATATAATTGAGATACCGATGCTAATTTGCTCACTGCAAAACGCATGGATGATGGCTGAAAGTATCTTGCGGACGCAGGGCAGATGAGTCGTGTTGGATCCAGCGACTTGTTCGCTCTCGATGCAAAAGCGAGCAGCGAACAGCAGTCCGTATTGCATTTCGCGCGCTTTGCGGTCCATCGAGAGAGTTTCTGTTTCGCAATCCAAAGCCACCCGGTATCTGCGAGATCTTTTTATCCACCAGGACCGACTCGGCGTCTATCTAAACCGCGTTCTCGTTCTGTTAAACTGCAGCGCTGCATTTGCATTCAAGCTCCATCGTGATGTTGTTCTTTTCCTTCCCTCGTCCGCAAAAACATTGACCTCAGTCTGATTTATGTGCGAGCTGCGCTTCGATGCAATAGAGTGGAGCGATTGAAGCAGTCAGGTCTGGGAGAGAAGGTCAGAGGAGGAGGAATAACGGGACAACCGAGCGAGCGAGTCCATGCGATGGGGAGAAAAAGCAATTGCGCGATGTTTCCTCTCGGTGCGATCTCTTGGCGACCCTAAGCGGCAAGGATTACTGCACCGACCCGTCAACAAACCCAGCTCGTTTATTTTTGTCCCTAGGCGTTTACTCACCGTTCTGAACGATGGTAATGCGGTGGCTTGAGTTTCGGTTGGGTGTGGAACGCACATGTGCGCAATAGATTTGCTCTTTGCAAGAGCGAGAGCGAAACGACAGCGGGTCGCCTCTATTTGCTGCGAATAGCAGCAAGAGTCGCGATGACGGAGATTTCCCATTTTTAGATGGACAGCAGAAAAGAATATTGTTCACTTTAGAACAAATTCTTTTGGGGCTTATTATGTTCCATCGAAAGCGAGCCGGATATCCCAAACATGGCTAATCCGACCCGACTCGCATCCGACTGGAACTCTTCCGTTTGCAAGCATTGCCAGATTGGCAGCCATGTCGCTGCACTCTCGACAATGCTGCGACCGAGTTCGAACCTCGATCTCATCGGCAAACGCTCGACATTCCTCATCCAGCGAGCGGAGATGCTGGCACTGCAAGCAAGACGAAGGTTGCTGTCCCGTGCACCAAACCCGAATACGACGTCGCTGTCATCGCAATTGGCGAAACACATTTGGAGCGGGGAATGTAAGACTAAGAAGATCTGCAGTTTCACACGCAAGCAGAGATGGTTCTGGGAGGCGCCACGGGGTTGGGGCAACGCTTTCGATGCACAGAAAAGAGGAGGTTTGCAAGGTTCAGATCCGAGAAAGGAGACGCTCGCGGCGGTTGAGCGCAGACGACTCGCATCGCACTCGCTGTGCGCCATGAAGACACAATCCGTGGTTGACTGGAGGTGAGCGCATCCATTCCGACAAATCTCCAGATTCGGTCGCTTCGTGTTCCAGACGGCGACTCATAGAGACACGCTGCAGTCAGGAGTGAAAGTGAGAGAGAGGGAGGGAGTCGTTGCCACAAATGACGTGTGTTTTTGGATCTTCTCTTTTTCGGGATAGGAAGCGGTGCACTTTCGTGCCTTTTGATGAACCGTTTTGTGGCTGCTTGCGTGTGGATAAAACATGGCGATTCGTCCTTGCATCAAGCGCTCAATGTGTACTATTTCGCATTGTGACGATATATATTTGCGTGCACAAAGTCGTTTCGTATTGATGCGTTGGTGCAGCTTTTCATATTCTTACAAATGCGACAGATGCGAGAGCTGCACGAAGATGCACGAGAGCAGAGTCGCTGTCCGTGCAAACGTGATCGCTGGGAAACCCCAGCACGTCTCTGCGAGATCTTTGTTGGCTCGTTTACTCGCTCTCGCTGCCAGGCAGCAACTACGTTTCAAGATCAGCGCCTGTCCTTGAATGGTTTCTCACACTGGTGGTTACCGAGCATGGACGCATCGTTTGCGAGGGCGATGCTCTTTTGTGTGAAAAGATACGCTTCTCGCATTGCTCGCGACCGTGGTGCAAGAAACAAGCCACCTCGACTTCGAGAAGGTCTTCTTCGCTCAGACTCGGTCGCCATCCTTGACTCATACAGATCCGCGAAACGGACGCTCCAGCACAGGAAGAAGACCCAAACCCCCTTGTTTTTTGAAACCTTGTCTTAACGAGCAAGATGTCCGAAATCCTCAGTCGTGACGGATACCCACCTCCCACTGCTCACCTCAAAGCGATTGCAAACACCAGTTGCATCTGCACAGTGAAGCGGCCAATCTGGTTCACTTATTAATAGTTGGAAAACGCCATTCCTTTCTTGAGCTCCCCATTGTGGTGTCATCGCGTTCGTTTGCGTCGGAGGTCGTTCTCACTAAGCATGGTTGTCAAGTTGATCGGAATGCATTCCTCGTGGGACTGATGGCACACTTGCGTCCGTATCACTCAAGAAAGCATATGTTTTCTTTGTTTAGCTGGTTGTTTATCTTTCCAAGTTTTGCGTCCACCATTGGCAAATGTATCCGTTGCATGTCTGTCTGCATGTTTTTGCTTGTTCTTTGTCGTTGCTGGAGATGAAATCCCGATCGCCTTTGCTTCATGCTTGCATCGCGCTTCCTCCTGGTTGCTATACTTGAAGAAAGTAAACGGATGACAGCTACACAAAGCAACAGCAAAAAGATCGAAAGAAAAAAAACATGGAAAGAAAAAAGAAAAACACGAGTGAAACAAAACTGCCAAAAAAAGAGGCAAAAAGCCCCATTCACTCCCCTTTCCCTTCTTTGCCTCTTCTTCCAACGATAAAAGCACAACCGAGGAAGACAACCATTTTTGCTTCGAGCTGAAAAGATCCAACTCGGTACTGTATTGTGTCGTTGGGCTGCAAGCGCGCCTCGCAACACGCGAGCGAACGAGTCACTCGATAAACAAGAACCCTCTCCTGCCAGAACAGGAAACAAACCCATTCGCTCTCGTCTGTGCGCGCAGTGGTTTTTGCTTTGCTGCTTTGTTGTCGTCGTTGTGTCACGCGCAACGGAGACCCAGCGGCAGTGGGGAAACATTGCTGCGTGGTTGAACTGGTCCTCGCGCGTGCGTGCGTGCATGCGGAACTCCCGAAGGGTATACAAACACCCAGTCACATCGCAACCCACCGCTTCGCGCGCCATCGCGAACGAAAAGGGAAAGGCAACAGAACAGTAACAATAACATCAACAATAGTCACACACACCACCACGACCATGCTGCGCGAGGAAGGTGACGGCATGCGGGTCCGACAACAGCAGCAGGGAGCGCACGACGCCGAAGCGGACGTGACCGAACGACAGGTCGAAGTGGATCGCGAGCAGCCGCGCAGGCAGGACGGCGGTGCGCAGGTGAGCGGCGGCAGTGGGTGCTTGGACCATGTGCTGCCCGCGATCCAGAACTTGCGGATGCAGGAACGCACAGCAGCGCGCGGGAATGACAGCAGCAACAGCAGCAGCGTCTGTGGCGACAGCACAAGTATGAGCAGCAGCAGCGCTGCGAGCAGTCCGCGCATTTTGAAACATGCCGCGAGCTCGATCGAGGTCTTGGAGCTGCTGCACGAAGAGTTGAAGTTGGAGATCGCGCCGCGGAAAGTGCTGCGTCAGTTCAGTTTGAACATTCCTCCGAGTAGCAGTGCTCCCACGGGAGCGTCGTCGGAGGAGGATTTCCGGTCGGCGGTGATGTCGCGGAATTTCCTGCAGCATGGCTCGCCCACGGCGTTGGGCGACGTCCTGGAGCGATGGGAGAAAAACCATGTCAAGTGGCGGCATCACGGCTCCAGCAGCTCGCTGGTCGATTTGGAAAACCACCAACCACACGATGGTCAGCTGATGGTGTCCCCTTTGCCGGCAGCCGTGCCGAGAACTGCGTTGTCGCAGGCAGCAGGACCTGTTGCGTTCGAATCCTGGTCCGAGAGGGTCCCGTATACTCGAAACGAGACGTTTGAGGTCCAATTTGGTCACGGGTTTCTTGGACTCGAGTTTGTGATCAACGAGACTCGAAAAGAGGTTGTCGTGAAGAGTGTGCAAGCAGATGCATGGCAAGCAAATACATTACAGGTTCCTCCGAACGCGGCGATCACGCGCGGGCTGATCGTGGATGCGATTAACGGCCATGAAGTCGGTGTGGTGTCCCCCGAAGAAATCTTGGACATGCTGCAGTACACAGCGCGTCCTCTCACCGTCCGATTTCGCAAGTCGGGGTACTCGGTCGTTGTGTGCAAGCTCTGCGAGTGCAAAGTCGATGCAGCGACTTTGGACGAACACACAAATTACTGTGTGATGTCGAAGAGGTTCGAGCTGGAAGCGGATCAAATCAACAACACGTTGACAAAAGTGGCGGCGTCTATAAAGACGAATTTGCAGGCTGATTCGATGCGAGCGTGCTTCCACCCGGAAGATCTGCATTTCTACAACGCGCTTCGAGTCGTCGCTATCCAAGTGCGTCTGCTTATTCTCTTTTGTGCATTTTATGTATCGGGGATCGTGGCTGATTTTTCGATCGTGCCATTTCACTCTGCGAAACAGGCTTCTTCGTGCGATGTTACGAGTGTGGAGTCGTTCGCTTTATGTTCGCGGCTACTAAAGATTGTCGCTCGAATACGACAACAGGAGCCAGAATCATCGAGCTTTGCGGTCGATCGTGGGCTGAAATATCTCACCAGCATTCGAAACCTGATCTACGCAAAAATGAGCAAAATGCGTGCAACTCAGAAAGTCATGCTCCAGCAGGGTCCACCGGATCTGAGGTTGCCATTTCACCGAACCAAATCGTTAGAGGAAAAAGAGAATATTGCGCCGCGTGCATCCGTGTCAAAGAGTCGGCGACAGTCGGTGTGCCGAGTGTCAATCCGCGATTTCCAGATTGTCAAGCCGATCTCGAAAGGAGCATTTGGGAAGGTGTACCTGGCAAGAAAGAAAACGACAGGAGACCAGTACGCCATCAAAGTGCTGGCAAAGGAACATCTGCTCCGAAAAAAACAGGTAAAGCCCAGCTTTCTCGTCAGTTTCGCTTGCCTCCGGTGGTCTCTGATGCGATGTGTTCATGATTTGGTCAGCAACTTGAGAATATTGAGACAGAGCGAGATATCCTGGTGAATATTGAAAGCCCGTTCGTTGTCAAACTTTTCTGGACTTTCCAGACAAAGTAAGTCTGCTGCGGTCGTTCTGTTTTCTCATGTGTGATGTTCGTTGGAGCTAACATGACATGCTTGCCGACTTTTGCAGTCGAAATCTGTTTCTGGTGATGGAATACCTTCCTGGCGGTGACTTTATGTCGCTACTAGAGTGCATCGTGCAGCTGGAAGAACAGGTACTGAGTACGGATGCTGCGTAACTCGGTCGATTGCAGTTCTGAGATGGTTTTCCTAGGTCGCCCGGGTGTATATTGCAGAAGTTGCTCTCGCTCTGAATCATTTGCACTCCAAGGGATGTGTTCATAGGTCAGTGTTTCGACTTGCTCCTCACGGCGACCGCGCACTTGTGAACGGCTTTGCTCTTTCCTTTTGTTGTTCATAGAGATCTGAAGCCGGACAACATACTGATATCATCGACTGGTCATATAAAGGTGAGGGCAGAGAGCACAAATGTCTGCGACCATGTATGAACATTGGCATTGACACTATTTTTTGCTGTTGGTTGCAGCTCACTGACTTTGGCTTGTCCGAAGAAGCGGTTAACATCAGCGATTCCGAATCGGAGGCTCCTGATGAGGGCTTTTTCGGCGAAGGGAACTTCCTTGGCGACGATATCCCTGCTGCTCGTCCAGATGTAAGCATCGGCGAGTCTCCGGAGCAGTTCGGCTTTGACGAGAACATATCGGCGTTTTTCGATGCGTCAAGACCCCCGCGAAGAAACTCCAAGCAAAAGCAAAAGGAAAAGCAAAAGAAAAAGCAGGCGCACCCTCACACATATGGTCGTTGTGGTACTCCAGACTACCTTAGTCCAGAGATTGTGCTCGGGGTGCAGCATGGTCCGCCAGTGGACTACTGGGCTCTTGGTATCATCCTGTACGAGATGCTGGTGGGGTTCCCTCCCTTCAACGACGATACGGTGGAAGCCATATTCAACAACATCTTGGAGAGACAAATCTTGTGGCCAGACGGAGAAAAGTGTCTGTCACCTGACGCGATTGATTTGATCAGTAAGTTATTGGAGCTCGATCCTGCTCTTCGTCTCGACTGGGAGGGGCTGACGCGGCATCGATTTTTCGAGGGGATAGATTGGGATACGTTGTTGGACTCGATTCCGCCGTTTGTGCCGACCCTTGAAGGTCCAAATGACACGAGCTACTTTAACAACAGGAACCTGACCGACATTTTCATCGATGACGATGAATTCGACTTTGATGCTAAATCGGTCGACAGCAGTGCACCAGACACCGTTGAAGCGGTCGGAGCCGGAGACGAGCTGTTCTCGAATGATGACAAAGGTGAAAGCACCGTGGCAGGGGAGCAGGAAGACGAAGGCGGTGGTGGGTCAGAAAGCAGCTCTGACACTGCAAGTGATAGCGCGAGTGGAGTAGGAGGCGATCGAGTGGTCGAGTTGGGAGCGAAAAACGATCAAGATGTGGTGTTCGGTGATATACTGCAAAGTGGGGAATACGTCGAAAACAACAACTTCAAGTTTCCGAGTGGGATGTACGATACGAGTGACGACGCCAGTATGTCCGAGGTATTTCGGTCATTCAGCTACACAAACATGAATGCGTTGGCCGCTGCGTCCAGAACTGAAGCGGAGCTGATTACAGACACCCATTTGCTCGAAGTGGAGAACTCGTCGTCGTTGTCGATTCTGATTTAGAAAGCGCACAAGTTGTGATGACGGAGTCTGCGTGAGGGTGAAGACCAATCGCGTACCTGTATGTTTATTATGGAATATGGCTTAAAGAGAGGCTGCCTGGTGAAGAGCGGGAGGGAGAGGAAAAGTGATGGCGGACGATAGATGGTGGGTGGACAACAGCAATGATAAACGTAATGGGGTGTTTTTGTTTTGGTCTATTGGATTTGCTATAGGGATCATAGAAAGAAGTCGTCGTGCTCTTCTTCCTCTCCGTCTTCCGCGGTCGCGCTCTTCTCGCCATCCATGTCTGCATCATCGTCTTGATCCGCGAGCACCCTGGCTCGTTTCTTCTTCTCCTTGGCCTCTTTGTCTTTCTGGCTTTGCGGTTTCTTGCTCTTCTTCTTTTGCTCTTCCTTCGATGGCTTCTTGAGCAGCAGATCCGCCGCAGACGTAGGTTTGGAAGCGCTGCTCGACTTGGTCGACGCCGAAGAAGAGCCCTCGGATTTGCCGTCGTTGTAGCAGAACTGGTGGAAAGCCTCCAGGGGCTGTTCTTGCTCAAAGCGCGCGATCGCAGATGCGCGCAACTCGTCTTGTCTAGGTAGATAGACATGCGCAATGGAAAGAAAAAGATGACATGAGAATTCCGCTCCATTCGCATTAACGTATGCGCAGGAGTGCACAACGCACCGTTTGAGCTTGTCGTCGTCATGGGTCGTCGATGGGAACAGCGAAATGTACTGCTCCAGCTTTGGGAAGTAGAAAATGTACATCAGCTCTTGGCGATGTCTCTCGAACTCCTGCTCGTACTGCTTCTTCTCTGCTTTTTCGGTGGTCTAGGCAGAAAGTCGAGCCAGAAAGTTGCATGTCTAGCGTTAGTCTCTCAGCGCATACAAGCGAAACGAGAGACCAAAATGGCTACCTTCTCCAGTGCGGACTTGGCCTTCTTGAGCTTTCGCATCAGCTTCACGCGCTCGAAGAAACGAAGCTAACGCATACATCGAGCGAAACACACATGTTCAGACGGATGCTAGAGCAAACTCGGCATGGCAGCACCGAAGCATGCGAGCGAGGGACGCACCTTTTTGTATTTCTCGGCATTTTGTTTCTCCTGTTCAGTCATTCCTTTCTTTGCAAACTGTTGGATGCATTCGTGAGTGTGCATAGCACAGCTTCGTACGATGAGCTCATACAAACGCAGCTATTTGCACGGGCGAAACAAGCAAATGCTGGTAGCTACGAACCTCGTCCTGCAACTCCTTCAACTCTCGCTGCTTGTTGGCTCGTGTGGCATCATCCAGTCCCTACACGAACACAATGGAAACGTTCAGCTATCCACGTCCGCGGCATGCACGCAGCCGCACTGCTCAGGATGAGAACACCCGCTGGATAGAACACGTACGCCTCGTTTTAAAAAGCGGTCTAGAGCGCGAATGCGATTCTTCAAGGACGGGATTTTCTTGGCGACATGCTGATGCTTTTTCGCCTTGGCCTGCTTGAAGCGCAAGCGAGTACCTTTGTGCAACCAGCAAGAGGAAAGGCATCGTTAGAGTGGATCCACACAGAGAGAGAGAGAGACATCACTGCAACGGACTCGAAGAGCAGCAGAAGCGCGCATGTACCTGCCGTTGGTGCCATTCTAGTGTATCGTCGTGTGGGAAAATTCCGATCCCGAATGCGAGCACATTGGTTGGTTGCCCTGGGAAAATGACACGCAACCGTTTTTGAGGTGGGCCCCGCTAGTTGAGGCGGAGACCAGTATTCAAGCTGCGTACTGTATCCGTTGTGAAGTGTTCCACCCATTCACCCAACCCTCGGTTTTTGTAACGCTTCGTGGCGGAAAGAAAAGAAGAAGAAAAAAAGAAAGAAAAACCCACGTCAGTCACCCACCGTCTTCGAAGATCGCTTCAAGCAGACACTATCCACTCTCACAGACTCGCAGTCCGCTGCAATGCGCCAAGTGGATGGTTGTATCCTATTACTTTAGTCGGGGTATTGTGCTGTGCAGGAATTGGTTACACTTTCCCTCTTCCTTCTCCTCCTCCTTTCTCTTGCTCCCCCTTTCCACCGCCAAAAGGTCGCGGTCATATATATCCATAGCAGCGAAACAAAACGGAAAGATAAATCCTTTGTCTGTGTCTGTGTGTAAATGGGAAGGAAGGAAGAAAGAAAGAAAGAAAAAAGGGGAGCCAAACGGGAAACGCCGTTTGAAGGGAAAAAAATAAATAACCGCCATCCTTCCATAAAGCCACCAAGACACAGCAAAAAACTACTTGTAACGGCGGGAGGAGCGAAAGCGACACGTCAAAGCGCAAGAGAGAGCGAGCGAGCGAGAGAAAGCAGAGACGACGCGGAAACCCTGCGAGCAGCATTCCCAAGACGCACAGCTACCAGCGAGCGACCTACAGAAGCAAGCAAGCGAACAAGCGAAAGCATTCCCGAGCGGATCTTGTGTGAGAAAAGTCTGTCGCATTGGCCGCGCACGCACACACGCAGACACACAGTCGGTCGTTCACCTTGAAGAAGGAGGATCTTTTTGTTGTCGTTTGTTTCCTTTCCTTTTCCTCGTACAATTGTGCCACTCCCGAGTCATTTTGCAGACCGGTACCTACCTACCTACTTGTCTGCTGATTGGTCGCGTTTTTGTGAAGTTGCTCAAGAAGCGTGCGAAAGTCGCCACTCACGACACAAACGAGCGAAAGAAGAAAAAGAAAGAAAAACCAACAACAAAGAAACTCACTCACGTGCGCGCACTTGGCATCTTTCTACATTTCCCACTAGCAGTTGAGTGAAGCAAGCGGAGGAAGACAGCGAACGTCACGTTGACTGGAGAACGAACGCTTGCTCAAGTGCACCAGAAGAGCAACAGGAGCGAGACGAAGAAGACGATCGTGTGAAGCCACCGATATTTACACACACACATCTGCTGACCAGATCGCAACGCGTTCAGCACCCATTTCTCATTCTGACTCAGGAGTGAGAGCGAGAGAGAGAGAGAGAGAGAGAGAGAATCAAAAACCACAAGATGGCGGACGCCGAAGGTGTGCAGCAAGAGTTGCAGGACTATTTGCACAAGAAAGGCATCAATACGCTTTTCATCAACTTGGTCGAGTCGCTGCTGCTCGCGAAACCGGACAATCCGATTTTCCACATTATCCAGTATCTGCAATCGAACTATCCGGAAGAAGCCACGCCGCGGAGGAAAGATGGTTCGTTGACAAAAGAAGACAACCCGGCGTCCAGCCGCCATCATCCGAACCACCGTAAGTACCGTTGCGTTCTGCACTGCTTGCTCCTCGTGGGGATGAAAGATCCTAATCTGTAAATGTTGATAGACCATTCCGATGAGTCGGACAGTGAAGACGATGAAGAGGGAGATGCCGTCAGTGAGATTCAAGAAAAAGTGGTGATCCCAAAAGCTGTGGTGAAAGGACGACGAACGTCCGTCTCGGCGGAGACGATCGATCCTCATAGGTATGATGCACGCCACCGTCTATTTTCTAGAATGCTGAGCAAAAAGGTTGTGAAAGGAAATGGTCTGATGAGGTGTCCTCGCATGGTCTTCTCGTAGCGCCAAGCAATTCGAGCGCGTGGTGCACCCAAAATCGTTAGAAGAACGGGAAGGCATTGGTCGCATGGTCGCCGAGAACATTTTGTTCAAGTCGTTGGATGAGAAACAGCACGAGATCGTATTAGACGCGATGTTCCCAAAAGAGTTCGAGCCTGGTGAGATCATTATCAAGCAGGGCGATGACGGCGACAACTTTTACATTTTGGAAAGCGGTGTGTGCGAAGTGTACAAGGACGATGTGCTGGTGCAAACGGTAAGAGTGGGGTGTTTTTATGAAATGTCCAGCGCGACCCAAACAAGATGCTGACCTAAAAACGCACTGTGTTGGATGCTCTCTTTTCTCAGTGCACTGAAGCGATGTCATTTGGCGAGCTTGCGCTCATGTACAACGCTCCTCGTGCTGCGACAGTAAAGGCCGTCGAAAAGTCCAAGGCGTGGGCTCTCGACCGACAAACGTTCAAGTACATTATCATGGAGACCACGTTGAAGAAGCGCGAAGCTCATAAAGGGTTCATCGAGCGCGTGCCACTTTTAGAATCGTTGAGTGAGTACGAGCGTCTGACGGTCGCTGATGCGCTGAAGACTGAAACCTTTAGCGATGGAGAGGTGATCATCACGCAGGGAGATGATGGGAATCTGTTTTACATTATCGAAGAAGGCACTGCGGTTTGCACAAAGCAGTTGTCTCCAGCAGATCCACCGACGGAGATGGGTGTGTTAACGTGCGGTGCATATTTCGGCGAAATCGCATTGCTGACGACGCGACCGCGCCAAGCGACCGTGACGGCCAAGGGGACAGTCAAGTGTCTGACGCTGGATCGAAAGACGTTCAAGCGCGTGATGGGTCCGTTAGAAGATATCCTCAAGCGCAACATTGATAAGTACAACTCTGTCATCGCCAACAACATTTAAGTACGCAACGAAGAAGAAAGAATAGCAGATGATGGGGCAACGTGCGCGAGTCGAAGAACCCCGCCATGGACCGCACATGCGCGTGGGAAGAACATAAATCGCATCTGTACCATTGTTTTTGGCATGAAAACAAGCAGCGTGCGTACTGCGACAGCAGCAGCTTTCGGTTCCTCTGCGTTGTTTTTTATTCCATCGTAAGATAGTAGCAACCCCCACCCAAGATTTCCCTTTTTTTAATCCATATACCTTGAATCTGATCTTTTGCTTTTATTCGAATATGTGTGGATGCATTCGTCAAGTGTTGGTGCCCAATGAGGTCCATTTTTATTCGTGTTTCTTTACCATGATCGACATCCTCGGATGTGTAGACGCCACGACGAATACCTTTCGCAAGCACGCAGAGGATGGTCACGGGAGCGCTCGGCTTTTTAGTCCTTCTTTTCTGGGTTTTCTTCCAGCACTTCGACGACAAAATTGTGGTTCGTGTAGACGCAGATGTCGGCCGCGATCTGCATCGACTTGCGACCAATTTCTTCGGCGTCGAGGTGTGGCTGGTCGATGAGCGCACGAGCAGCAGCTATTTTACGAGATCGCGTCAAGGGAGTCAGTTTTCTGGTCATGCATACGCTCCAGAGACAGAAGATCTCGTCTTACCGAGAGCGTAAGTGCCGCCCGAGCCGATGCCAATGATGCCATCGTGTGGCTCAATGACGTCGCCATTGCCCGTGAGCGTGTACGATTGCTTGCTGTCGGAGACAATGAGAATAGCCTGCGGATTGTCAACACAGTCCAAAAGGATCAGCGACGACGCCCCCCATACCCGCGAAACGCCACACACATGGGAGCAGCACACACACCTCAAGTCTGCGCAAATACTTGTCTGTTCTCCAAGCCTTGGCCAACTCGACACACGATCGCGCCAATTGGCCAGGGTATTCGTCCAATTTGCTTTCGAGGCGCTCCATCAGCGTGAACGCATCGGCGGTCGAGCCAGCGAACCCCGCGACGATGTTGTCATTGATACGACGCACTTTCTTCGCATTTGGCTTCACGACCGTTTGGCCAAGAGAGACTTGTCCGTCGCCGATAAGGCACTGTCCATCATACAATTGGCACAACAAGGAAGGAAGGAAGAAAAACTGTGGGAAAAGAGGAGATCCGAGCATTCAAGCAAAAGATAGAAAGGAGAACGCACCACTTTGCCGTTCTTGCGCACACACAGGATGGTCGTCCCGTGCATCTACGAGCCGCAACAAGAATAACGGACGCATCCAGACACAGATAAGCAAAACTGCACTCCGTTTGGGAGAGGAGCTGCTGAATGGCATGGACGCAAGCGAGCCGAAAACAGAGGATGCACATACGTCATTTGCGCTGGAGAAGCGCGCAACGTGGGGAGCGCCATTGCTGAGAGCAGCAGCGGCGGTGGGGGTCGCGTTCACCGCGCCGTGAGTGCGCAGCACCGACGTGCGAAGCAGAGATCTCGCGAGCATGGTAACGTTCCGAGTGGGTGGCACGAGCCTTTTTGCGATGATGTGGTGTTTTGAGCCGTAGGATCGTCGAGAAGCTGATGGATGAGAGCCTGCATTAATGTGGAAATCTGCACCAAATTAGGCGAATGTCGGACAGATGTCCGTATGTAATGTGGCCTACGCTATGATGGATCGCTCAATCAGGATCCATTTTGTTGTTTCAGGTCGTTTCAGGGATGCATCAATTTTGGGCTGTGGAGCATTCCTTAATTTCGGCATCCACTCGTCATTCTTCCGACCGTTCTAATAGAGGGAGATCTCCATCTCACACAGAACCGCACCATTTTGCGAGATTGCCAAACAGGAAAGGAAGGGAAGCCACATGAGCGCAGCGAATGTTGGCGCCTCGATGGCGAGCGCACAAGCAGCGAGCAGCGGACCTGGTTCGTCTTCTGGCTCCGCTACCGCTTCGTCCGTCCAGCCGACTCTCAAAGGTACGCTGTGCGTTTGGATTCCTCTCCTGACCATGATGTTGAATGCGGAGACCCAACACGCAGATATTGATTGTCTGTTTGGCTCGATGGCACAGTGATGCGGCTGTACAAGCCCAAGCTGTTCACTCAGGGAGCATCCTCGGGTTCGCTTATGCCCACGAGTCTGTCGGAGCCAACCGCGCTGCAGCATGAGTTCGCTATGTCCAGTATGCTCATCCTCCCGGACAGCTTTGGGTATGTGCTGCGACTTGCCATTCAAGTACCTTTGTTCCTGCATGTGCTTTTCATGTTGACGTTCTTTTTCGCGACCCTTTCATATTGCGATTCGACTTTTTCAGCGAGATCTTTCTCGGCAATACGTTCAGCAGCTACATCAGTGTGATCAACCAGTACGCGTGCGACCTGCGTGACGTTGGACTCACCGTCAACATTCAATGCGCCAATGACCGCGTCGACCTGCACGACAACCGATATGCACGAACGGGGAAGCTGCCGCCTGCGAATCCTGCGAAAGTTCTTCCTGCGGGCACGTCGCTCGATATGGTCGTCGACTACCCTCTCAACCAGATTGGCAACCATGTGTACGTGACTCGTTCTTCCTTTCCAAAAGCGAATCGATCACGTCTGTCGCTGCTGGCAAAGCCACATCTTCATGTAATGCACTGCTGACCTTTGTTCTGTTTTGTGCGACTATGCTCCCAAAGCCTTCGAGTCGGAGTGTCGTACTTGGACCCGATTTCGAATGAGCAAAAGTCGCTCCGTAAATTCTACCGATTTGCAGTTCAAAACCCGCTCGTGATCAACTTTAAACAGTCCAAGCTGCAAGAAGAGTCTTTCGTCGAAGCCCAGATCCGCAACGTGTCCAAGCTCCCGCTATTCATTGACAGCATCAAGTTCCTGCCGCTGACGCCCTTCTCTGCTGAAGAATTCGAGACGCTAGGGAAGCAGCCAGCACTGTCTTCCTCGGGGAGTGTTTCGAGCAAAGACCAATTGTCGTCGGTGTATGCATTACTCAAGAAGGGTCCCCAGTCGCTGCTAAACCCGCAAGAAGAACTGCAGCGCGTGTTTCGTATTAACTACGACCCGACAGCGGATCCAGCGACAGTTGCTACGCAGGTACGCGCTTGACATGCTAAATGTGTTTGCTTGGTGGCTCTTTCGCTCATTGGGTATACTGGCATTCTTGTAGGGCTCTCAGAATTTGGGGCGACTCCATGTGGGCTGGAAAACTTCCGTCGGTGAAGCTGGGTCGGTGCAAAGTCAGCCGGTGATGAGAAAAGTGGATCAGACTCGTGAAGTGACCGTAGCGATTGAGCACCTTCCCAAGGAGATTACTGTTGGCGCTCCCTTCGCTGCGACTGTCAAGATTGCAAACAACTCTGCGCGCAGTCTGCAGCTTCAGCTCCAGTTTCGGAAAGAACACATGAGTGGCATCTTTTGCCATTCGCTTTCGCATCAGGTACCGAATACCCCATGCTGATATGTTTCAAGAATACGGAGCGGACTCGCATGTCCTGACTAACCCGACCGATTCTTTTTCGTGCTCAGAACATTGGAGTTCTGTCAGCAAAGTCCGTGCAAGATGTGCAGGTAGAGTTCCTCCCCACCGTCGGCGGTTTGCAAGTAATTCGTGGTGCTGTCTGTGTGGACATCCGCACAGGAGTGGAGTTTGCGCAGGACGATTTGGCGCATGTAATGGTCCATTCTACATCAGTCGCTTCTTGCGCGGCATAAAAATATTATCGTGTCGTGAGAAATCTGTCCGAGTGTTACGGTTCCTGCAAAAGACAGCTTTACTATTGAATGGAGCATATTTGTGTCTTCTTTCGAACAGGGAAAGCAGCAAGACATGTGAACTCCACTTCTCCTGCATTGAAGACGTCGCCGGGGTGCACTTGAATGGTCTGGTTCTCCTCCAAGCGCACGTAAGTCCCCCATTCGCTCGAGTTGTCGTATAACCAGAACCGTCCGTCGCGATGCTGAATGACAGCCTGACGCTGCGACACATACCGATCGTTCAGCTCCATATCTGCATTGCTGAGGATACCGCCGACAGATGCTACGTTGCGCACGACATGGATTTCTCCACGATTCGCACCGGAGAGTACGTACATGACCAGCGCATTCACCAAGTCGGTATTCTGCTGTGTTTCTATGATGGTTTTCTCTAATAGGTTCTTGTTGCGCTTCTTGCGGCGCCATTTCTGTGCTGGGTCATTCAGATCTTCCACATCTGCATTCTCCAGGTTGTGTTCGTCGTCTTCAGTGCCATTGATGGAGCTCATCACGACTTGAGAGTGGCGCGCTCGCTGCTGAAGGGTAGCGAAGCTGCTTTTTCGATTGGTCGAGGCACGACGAAATTGCGGAACCTCCGCCATTCCGAAGTTGCCCTCTCGCGGTGCTCCGTGCATCTCCTGCTGGTTTTTGATCAGGTGACCTACGTGAGCAACGTCGAAGAAGTAGCACTCGACTTGCGAACGCGCCTTGACGTTATAGAAGCTTTCCTCCAGCGGAAACGCAGCGGAACATGCGATCGGCTGATTCAGTTTCCACATCTCGTGGTATTTGTCATTTTCGTCGGGAGTTTGCTCGGAGGGGTCATCTTTCCCCATAAGTTGAGCTTTTCCATATCCGAGAAGCAGGAGACCGCCACTGCGCTGGGTGCTATTGATGCTAAACAATCCGTCTTCGACTAGCGAGTCGCCCTGTTCGTAGCTGGCGCGTTCGGCTTTGGAAGCAAGGATGCGCAAAGCTTGGTACGAAATGCCGCGTAACCAGGGCACGTACAGTCGAAGTTTTTGGAGCAACTCTCTGTGGCTCTCGTACGCCAAGTGTGGTTGGATAATGTCCATGTAATGCGAGAAATAGCTGCAGATATCGTCTCTGCTGATTGCTAAGAGCACGCAACTGGAGGTAGCTTTCGCGTTCTCGCTGTATTCAAGACCAACCCCGCAAAGACAGACCTCGCCAAAGAAGCTCCCAGTTGCGACCTGCTCTGTCATTGTTTCCAGCGTCGCAGCTGTTGCATCAAAGGACGACAGATACCCTTCTACTATCGAAAGGCGCCAACACTGCGGAGCATCGTCGCGTTGCGACACCAGCTCGACTTCTCCGCTGATCACGATAAACAAGAACGTCGCGGGGTCTCCCTCGTCGTAAATCGTATCCCCCGGTTGAAGCTGCAGTCGCTGTCCTCGTTTCGCAACATTCTCAAGTCCCTGGCGATCAAACGAGATTTGCTGGATCCATGGCATATTTCCAAGGAAGTGCGTGTTTTCTCGTACTTCGTCTGTTCGCGCAGCGACGTCGGATTGGCTTTCGTTTTTCACGTACACGACTTCGACTTCTGTGTTGCCGCACTTGAACACCGAGCCCTCGACAAGCATCAACGCCTTACTCGTGTATCGAACTAGATCTGGACTGTGCGATGTCTCATGCGGCATGCAATCCCGTCCTAGCAGGAAATACACACCCTGGTTGATGCCTGCAGCTCTTGGCACGAGCGAGCATGCTCCATGGGCGAGCTGTATCGCGAACTGTTCGACGCTCAGCGATGCCGTGAAGATGTGTCCATCGCAGTGTCGACCTTTGCCGAACACAAACACATCCTGCACGTGATGGCGAAAGCCAAACGGGACGTATTTCTCCTTCGACCGTGATTTCCGCTTCGACGGACGCAGCAAGTGGCATTTGAGCGCGACTTCTTTCATGTCTGGCTCGTGGTCTCGAAATGCGCGATACGCGTTGACGACATGGAGCACGCAGGCGCCAAACATGAGGCAATCTCCTCGACCGATGCGCGTCGGCTGGTGCAGTGCAACCCGTGTTTTCCGCTTCGGGTTCTCTTCGAAGGACAGATCTTGAAGAACAAAGAAGAATCCATCAAAGACGATGCGGGCATGCACTGGGTGCACTCCGTCAGCGGGGATCTGGATGTCGCAAACCGGAGAGGAGCCAATGAGGTACACATCTTTGCCTGGAAGCTGCAGTTCTTTGTTGATGTGTTTATCTTCTACGACGATGGAGAGGCTCAAGCTGAGGGGATGTCGCTCAGTGTACGAGTTCAGCGCTTTCTTCTTCTTGCGCTTGTACCGGTTCCCTACGATGGGGGAGCCATCCAGTGCATGAACAACTTTTTTGAAACGAACTCGACGAGATTCGCCAACAGTTGGGGTCCCCGTGTCGTAGCTTTGGTTTTCGTCCACAGCCACGTCGGTCAAGCGCTGTTCTGGCTGAAGCTTTTGCTCGAGGGCTTCGTTTCTCTTTTCCAGGATCGGTTCGCTGCAGACCTCATGGACGACCACTTTTGCGCTGAGACCAAGCAGGAACGAATCCCCATTGCGTAGGCGAAACCCGTCGCGCTGGGGGTGATGTCGATTGATCGTGGTAAGGCAGAGGAATGTCCCGCTCGAGCTGTTATGATCCCGAATCAGATAATCATCTCCGTCGATTAGAATCTCGGCGTGAATCGGGTCCATCGTCGGGTCTTTCGTCGATACAAGGATGTGCTCTCCACTCTCGCGACCGATGTACCCGGGACTTAAAAACCACGATATCTTGGCTCTATTGTGAGTTTTCGTCGCCATCAAGCAGAGCTCTTCCCGGGAGCGCAGCCGGCGCTTCTCCTTCTGCACAGGGGACATCGCACCGCCATCGTTGACGCCAACGCTACTGGACCAGCGGAAGAGTGAGCGGAAGTCGAATTCGGTTGGGTTATTCAGAAACAGCAAGGGTTCACTCGCATGTTCGTTGTTATCTTCCTCCGCGACAATCGTGGTCGCTGGTGCAACGCTTCTCCTTTTCTGCCAGAAATCAAATGCAGACGACTTTGCTGCTGCTCCCTTTGGGGACTTGGAGGACTCCGAGTCACCTGAAGCTGCTGACGACGTGCGCTGCGAGAATTGATCGTCCGAGCTCATCGCCGGGAGACGGGGCTGCAGGAGGTCGCTACTGTCGCTCTCCCGGTTCTTACGAAGACAGTGTAGGAACCAGATCGCAATGCACGCGAGGCATCGATGGTTTTTCCACCGCCAACGGAACGAACGTACGAAGCCATCGTCACCCCACTTTTTCATCAATTCGTGCAAGGGGGGAAATGGATTTAATTATAGACTTGCACAAGGACGAAAACATGGAGGAAAAGATACCAACTCGGACGTATTTATATCTGTGTTTCTGGACTGGTATAGGTATCTGGGACGATGACTCCATGGAATCAGAAAGTGGGTACATTCGCCCTTTCATGAGGCGTCAATTGAGTGCACTGACCAATCCGAGCACTCGCACCTCTTCACTGGCCAATCACATGCGTAGAAATCACGAACGTTCCGTGTTTCCACCAAAGATATCCATCTCGCCAATCAGCGACGAGGATTCAGCGAACCGTCCATTTTTGAGAAATATCCCTTCCACATTGCAGAGCAGTTCCCATTCCAAGTGCGAATATGAACAGCGGAACAAGATGCGGGAAGGTGCGCACGTATGCATGTGTGTGTGTGGAAGGTCAGCGAAAATGGGAGCGGAGATGGGACGCAAGAACGAGCGAGGGAACGCCCCTCGGTCTTGACGCACCAAGCTCGGACAAGGTAGTCAACTCAGCTCACTCTCGACTCCACCTCATTATTCCATTTGCAGTGTACTACTCGAGCAGCAGCAACAACAGCAACAACTTGTCAGTCAATCAGTATGGGTAACAAAGTGATCACCGGTTTGTGCATGCGCGACGAAGGTCTCGATTTTGAGGACATCGCCGACGCGGATTTCGATTTCATCTCGGTCGCTGTCCGAGACAAGAGCTGCGCGACGCCGAGTTCCCGCGCATATGTTCCCGCGAACAAGATGGTCGCTGTTGTACCAGTTGACCTCAGCTCGGATAGCGCAAGCGTGAAGATGCCGATGTCCAGCAGTCCATCCAGCTCGCCAACTCCAGTGAGCGACGACCAGTCCGAGTTGAGCTTCAACGACCGCCTCAACATGCTCACGTGGGACCCAGAAGACATCGTCGTGCCATCCTACGCCAAGCGCCAAGACATCTGCCTCGCCGAAGAACCCAAGACATGCTCCAAGCCAGTTTTGGACACCAGCCGACCAAACGCCTCGTCAGATAAAGTGCAATTGAAGAGGAAGAAGCCTTTCGGGTGGTTTTCACGCGCAGTCGACCACTACAGATCATCTGCCGCCACGAAGAAGCAAGAAGAAGGAGACAAGACGCGTTTCATCGCAGCACAGCCTGTGAAGCAAATCCACGAAGACGCAGAGTGCGAAGATCCCATTTCGGATACCGAGAGCGAATCCTACGACTCGGCCAGCGGGAGTGAGCTTTCGTTTTGCGACAACGAAGAGGAATCGTGCTCGACCAGCGCGTTCGCGATGGCGTACAGCTTCTTGCGGAAAGAGTCGTCGAGCGATTCCATTGGTTCCTGCGATAGTTTCGAAGATGAAGAAGATGACGAAATTTCGATGGCGTACTTCTCGTCCGCGAATGCAACGTGTATGAAGATGAGCGACTACCTCTGTCGTTGCGGAAGCTGTCCCGTGTACAGCGAGATCGAGAAAGAAGTGACGAGTTCGAATTGCTGGATGAACGAACATGAGCGTCGAAGCATTTGCCGGATCCTGCAAGCGTACTCGACGTACAACGAAGCCGTTGGGTTCAGGAAGCACATGGTTTCCTCGGCGGAAGAGTGCTTGCTGGTGTTCCACGGCGACGAAAACGCCGCGTTCAACGCGTTTGTGCTACTTGGTCAAGAGAAATGGGAGTAATTTGTCGACTTTTTTCGGGTTTTGGCTTCGGGGACAGCAACAACTGGATGGACACATCGCATGATCTGCTCCGACGTGCTGAGCGTGGCGGCGACTTTGAACTGCATGACCTTCTCGCTGCGATGATCGGATTGATAGGAGTTTTGGAGAAGAGAGACGGAGACAAATGGTAGCTGCGGACAGTACGCGCACTTCTCTCATTGCGGAAGTGCGTTGGAAATCCCGGCGTTAGTGAGTCGCACGGGGAGTCCTCATTACGACTCCTCAGCTGTGCTCCTAGCCATTTTCTTCTTTTCTTTTTCCCTTGACTCTGGTCTCTTGTCTCGCAGAAAGGGGGGAACGCAGGTTCGAGGTTGCCTCACACTCTGGTGCCTTCGGAGGAGTTCAGTGTGCTGGTGTTTTGTTGGGGGATTGTTCTTTTTGCCCAGTACTGCCCTCATCACGGCGTGGAACATGCAAAATCTCCCCCCCTGACAACGACTTGTCCGTTTGTGCGATCTTTTGCCCTCATTACGGCATCTGCTCAGACTCTCCCCTTTGCCTCGACAATCCTACCTCTCCCAGACAAAACTCTGCCAACCACTTCAACAGCCAGCAACGTCCAAGCGACTCCTGCACTGGAAGCCACAGCTTCTCGTATCTCCCCGCGAGCGTATTTATTGTGGATGGACGCGCATCCACACATCAAGAATCGTTTTGGATCGATCGTCTTCGCCAAGCTTTCGACAGACATGTGCACTACAGAAGGAATCAAATCCTCACACACTATTTATAATATATGTATACACACATTGCACACCCATTTCCAATATCCTCCATTCTTCCTTCCCCGAACCAGAGACAACAACAACAACATCTCTCGATAGCGTTGCGCTCATATTCACTCGAGCTGTTTTTCCGTCTCATGTTTGATGCATGTCCCTAATTTCGCGTCCCTTGTTGTCCCGCGTTTGTCGTTCACCGAATCGCAGGTTCTTTATCCGGATCGCTCGCGTACATTCGCGCGACCTTCGTTTCCATTCAATCTGTCGAAATTGAGGAGCACTTCAGGTTGCCCAACAACAAGAGAAAACAGCAGCGAAAGAATGGAAGAGATCGCGTGGAAGTGCTCGGTGGCGTTCTTGCTCGGCGCGGCGACGCACTATGTGATCACGCGCCACCTCCAGAGCGACGAGAGCAGTAGCAAGAGCAGTAGCGATGTCACTGCACCTGTCGCAGCACGAGAAGAAGGGGAGGAGTTCGAGTCGGACTCGTCCGATGATGGCGACTGGGAAGGCATGGACGAGTCGCAAAGCTGGCAGCCGCACAAGATGGTGCTCTGCGTGCGCACCGACCTCAAGATGGGCAAAGGTATGTATGTATACACATGCGATGCGTGCATTCGTGTCTTGTTGTGTTGAGTGGGGAAACGAGACAAGCCATGACACACATTGCGAATGCTTGTCCCTCACAGGTAAGATCGCGGCTCAGTGCTGCCATGCGACTCTCGGCGCCTACAAGCGCGCGGTGAAGCGAGCGCCAAAGGCTGTGAAAGCTTGGGAAATGCTTGGTCAGGCCAAGGTGTGTTTGAAAGTGGACTCGGAAGAAGAGCTCTTGAGTCTCGCCGCCAAGGCGTCCGAGCACGGACTGATCAACTACATCGTGGTACGTTTTTGAACCGAATGCTTCCACTACTGAAGCCGCCACGGAACGCTGATTAAAGTGGCGGGTCTGTTTTCCGATTGCGTGTGCGGTAGGTCGATGCTGGAAGAACACAGATCGCGCCAGACTCCAAGACCGTCTTGGGCATCGGTCCCGCGCCGATTGACGCCATCAACGAAGTCACTGGTCACCTCAAGCTTATGTAATCTCGCCTGCAAGTGCCAACGTTTGGTAGCTAAAATACAGATCGCTATAAAGAAAGATGCACCCACACCTGCTGTTGTCCGTTGCACTTCCCTCTCTCTCTTTAGACTTCGTGTTCACATGACAATAAAACTTTGCGCATCATGCTACCGTAACCTAGTGGGTGAAGAGAACAAAACTCGCCCCCCCGGTGCTGCTGTTTCCTGGTGCTACTGCGAACTCACAGCATGGGGAACAACCCTTCTCTCTCTTTCTCGCGCTCTTCTGGCGTCTTGATCGCTCCGCTTTTCTTCAAGCCGCGCGACACAGCGAGCACCAGCGCGATCACAACGACGGTTGCGAAGACCGTCATGATGATCGCAATGTACACATTGGACGGCGCCAACTGGTACGCTGCAGCCTTTGCTTTATTGCTGGTTTGCACAACGCTGGACGCCGTTCTCGCGCCATCCACGCACGCCAAATACTCGCCCTTTGTGCTCCACCATTTCAACGCACACAACGTGTTGGCGCGGCAAAGAGCAGTCGTGCAAGGCGAGACGCGGTGCGACTGAGCCTTCATGTTCCAGTAGTACGCCTCGAGCAGAAGTGGGTCCGTTTCGACGCGCAGGTAGAAATCCGTCAGCTCCGACGTCGAGAGCGATTTCAAACCGTAATCTCTACACACAAGCAGGACAAAGCATCAGCACCGCTGGCCAACTCAATAGATATACCGCGACACACTGTGCAGTAAAAGCACGTACTCGCTCGCTTTGAAGAGGGGTTTCCAGTCCAGCTTTTGGTCCGCTTCCGAGATGTTGGTTCCGTAGACAGTGAAATCAAGCACTTCGTACGTGGTCGCATTGTAGTCCCAGACCATAAACGAAGGGTTGTTGCCGAACAATGGAGAGATCGACCCCGAGACAAAAAGCGGCACGAGCTCAAACCCAGTGGCGGCGTCCGTGGTTGTCGTCGGTGCGACACGAAATTCGACGCTGTGCACGTGTCCAAAGAATTGGCCTTTGACCACATCGGCAAACTCCCCGACAATGCTCTTGTATCGCTCGATATAGTCCACGTGCCACTGCGGGTTGCCTCCATACGAGTCGACAATTGGCGCGATATGACCAGTGATGTACGCAAATTTCCCCTGCTGTTGAAGAGCAGCAAGTGTCGCATTTAACCACGCAAACTGACCGAACGGGTCTTCGATTCCCGAAGTGTCGGGCAAATGGCTTGGCTGTAAAAGCGAGCAGGATCGTCGTCACCGATGCGAGCACAACAAAAAAGAACGGAAATTGTGAGGATCGCGAACGTGGGTGAAGCACAAGACAAAGCAAAGCGCCACTCACCGAGTAAGGAATGGTGTTCAGTGTAAGCACCAGGAGCTTCTCGTCCAGCTCGTACGTCAAGTAGCCCTTTCGATTGAACGTCGCAAAATCCGATGGCGAAAGCGACTCGCCCCAGATCTTCGAGATCTTCTTGATCGACGGATTCGTGTTCTTTTCTGGATTCGTCACCTCCATGTAATAGTCCGGATCTGTACCCCACAGCAACAAACAACAGCAGCATCAGCACCACGATTGGAGAACGCGCTACTACAAAGAATTACGCACTCCCGTCCGCATTCCCGATAATCGCCGTCGCCTCGAGCATCTCGCTGTCTTGTGGGGAATAGAATGCCTCCATCGTTTTCACATTCGTTTCAAGCGCTTTCACAACGTATTCATCCGAGAACAAACCATGCGCGACGTGGTCCCCCGTGTACAGAAAGAAATCCGGATGCGGCAGCACTTGTTGGGCGTACGCGAGTGCGGACTCGAGCAAGCTGATGGGGGTGTCCTGTCCGTAGAGGTACGGGAACCTCGCCGAAGCCTCCGCATTGAACGACGCCGAGATGTTCAAGTGCACGTCCGAGAAATGCAGGATCTTCTTCACGGACGACGCAGCGTCAGTCCATGACAGGGAGGACGCGAGGCAGCAGAGCGCTAGGAGCGCGCGAGGGACCATGCGCGCCATGGCCATCTCTCTGTCTGTGGTGGCAAATTGGGAAAATGACTCTGATTCTGCAATTGGTGCGTGTTCCTAAAAGAAAAAGAAAGGGGGAAGATGTCAAATGTATTGTCTCCCTTTCTGCGATTGGCTTAAAAGGAGGATGAATCATCTTCCTCCGCTATGATTGGATGGAAATCACACACCAGCATTCGCTAATGACAGCTCGAGTGCAGTAGCGTCGAAGTCATTCTTCGCGCACCAAAAAATTGAGAAAAAAGAGAAAGACGGATTGCTTGTCAACCGAAAAGCTCCTCGTAGATACGAATGCATCCAAGTACTGCATCGGTCACGGTATTTCCGACAAAAACAGCACATCAACATTCGTTTAATTCCGATCACTCTCTACCCTGATTGGCCGAAAAGATGTCGGCTCCCTCATTGGCTAAAACAAATGGAGAGATCCCCCGCCAATCGTTCACAAACTTGGCATCGCTGTTGTCGCCGACATCCCAGCGAACGCATTTTTCATCTAAAGCAGAGAAGAAAGAAACGATGGCAAAGACTACCTCCACCCCAAAGACTGCTGCTGGCAAGAAGGCCGCCGTTGTGTCCAAGAAGCTCGCCAAGGGCTCCCATGGCAAGGTCATCAAGGTCCGCACCAAGGTGCACTTCTACAAGCCAAAGACTTTGCAGTTGGCTCGCGCTCCAAAGTACGCCCGCAAGGCTGTGCCTACCCGCACCAAGTTGGACAAGTACCGCATCATCAAGGCTCCATTGACCACTGAATCGGCCATGAAGAAGATCGAAGACAACAACACGCTTGTCTTCCTTGTGGACATCCTTGCCAACAAGCGTCAAATCAAGGACGCCGTCAAGCAATTGTACGAGATCAAGGCGGCCAAGGTTAACACTTTGATCAGGTAAAACCCATCGCGTCGATATGCTTTCGACCGAGGAAACCAATCGCATCCTGCTTCTCCCGGTCGGTCGAGTCTGAGCAGCGGTCGTTGGAGTCCTTTCCTTGGTCACCGTATTCGCTCTGCGCATTTTCTTGTCTGTGTGCTGTTGTGTGGCGGTGGTTTCTCTCGTCTGTCGACGAGATGGCTGCTGCCATGTTCTGCACGCATGCGCTTTTGGTTGTCGATCGTTTTTGCTCACGGTATCGGTTGTATCTTGTGTGTGTGTGCAGACCTGATGGCCAAAAGAAGGCTTACGTGCGTTTGACCGCCGATTACGACGCTCTTGACGTGGCTAACCGCATCGGAGTGATCTAAGTGCTTTGCCTTTCCTATTGCTTTCTAGTGATAAAGCTCTTTGCCATCCTAATATAACAAGCGATGTGCTTTTGCCGAGCGGCGATCGCATTCATCGTAGCAAAAAATGCTGTTGTTGTTGCGCTTTTTGTCTTTTTGGTCGATCGCAAAGCTAGTGGACGCATCAGAAACGGAAATGAACAGAGCGAGCATGTTATTTATACTGTAGTCGGTCACATCTACATTCGAGTTGCTCAGCGTGTTTGTGAGTGTGTGTGTGTGTCTTGAGCACTTGTCCCTTTCTAATTCATACGACGACTCATTGGCGAGCGCGACTCTCATTGGAATATCTTAATCGTGCAATCGGCACCGCCCGTCGCGATGAAGTTCCGCGATTGATGGTATGCTACCGAGTGGACAGCTTCTCCCATCTTTGGTCGATGAACCTGTGGCAAATGGAAATGCATAGTTGTTGGT
The DNA here is from genome assembly GCA_023334155.1 of Globisporangium heterothallicum. Classification (NCBI taxonomy): domain Eukaryota; phylum Oomycota; class Peronosporomycetes; order Pythiales; family Pythiaceae; genus Globisporangium; species Globisporangium heterothallicum. The sequence continues at coordinate 46,316 of JAASGH010000026.1, read as the reverse complement.
GTCAATACCGCGCGATCGCCGTTGCCAGTGAAATGGAATGAGATGAACCGCTTGGATGAACAGATCCGTACCGATTGCTCAAAGACGCAATGACGCTCAGCCACAGACCAGATACGCAGAGAACCATCATGACCTGCATAGACAGCAACGATAGACAATCAGCACCAAACAGCGCGGTCGCGTGAGGAGTAACAACCAGCAAGAAAACGAAACCAACCTCCGGTAGCAAGGTACAGTCCTGAGGCGTCTATGGAAACTGACGATACTGCATCTTGGTGAGCAGTTATGGCACCGATGCACTCGCCTACGGAAAGCACACACGAGGTTAGCATTTGCGCCATCTCGCATAGCGAAAACTATCAAAAAGTGGCTGCGTACCTGCGCGCATGTCGTACATGCGAATCTTTCGATCTTGGTGCGCAGCAACCACAACGGGCATGCTTGGATGCACTACCACCTGGTTGATCTGCGCATCGCGCGAATTTTGCCCCAACGAGTCGAAATCACTGTGACGCAGCATTTGGATGAGCTGCTCGCCGTGGAAATCATATTGGCTCAGCGCGCCAGATGTGTACCCGACGACGCAGGTCTTCGAGTCGGACAAGAGCGTGTGAACAGAAGTTGGCACCAGCGAACCTCGGTTGTTGTGACCTGGGAAAGGAGGTGATCGACAACCACGAGAGCTGGTTAGTACCCAATCAACGCAAACTCGCGGATGACAATACAAGAAAGTGGTGTGCATACCTGTCGCTTTCGCGTGACCTTTGGAAGCGCAGCGCAGCTCGCTCTTGAGGATCAGTTCTGAGCAATAATGCAACGTTAGCTCTTGCTATCATCGGTGCACGAGCAAATGCCTGGTAAAGGAGAAATACCTGACGAGACTCCCCACGTTCGCACAACCCCATCGGATCCAGCTGAGAAGAGCACGTTCGAAAGCGGGTGCGCGTGCAGATCCCAGATCGCATCATCGTGGGCACGCTTGACGACGTGCGCCTTCAAGCCCTGGTACTCCTCAAAGGAGAAAGGCTCCCCGCGTTCACTTTCTCCCACTGGCAAGTTGAACAGCCCAATCGACCCGTCACGTCCAGCCGTCGCAAACGCACCCGCACGTTGAGGTCCGTTGCTTGGATAATTCTCGGCGCTGATGATCGCAACCGATAGCACGCTCTCTGTGTGCGTTCTCACAGTCAGCAGCGAGTCCATTTCAGTCGTCCTGGATCAACAGTTACAGCAGCGAATGTCCACATTACGAGTTGAACAAACCCAAAGTGAGGAATGATCCCCTGCAAGAAAACTCGGAAACTCTTACCGTTGCGATGGCGGTCCAGAGATAACGCTTGATAGATTCCACACTTTGACCGTACAGTCTTCACTGCCGGACACCACAAGTGGCTCCGTTGGATGGAACGCGACCGCTCGGACACCATCCTACAAACGCATACATGCGTACAAGTGAGATCGGAATTGCTTCATGTAGAAGAACAAAACATCCAGAGGGGGAGGGATTCTTTCTTACCATGTGACCGGAGAGCTTGACTTTGAGCTTGTGGGGACGGAAAGAGCCCTTTGGACCAAGGACGATCTTCTCTGCTTTTGTGCTCTTGGGGACAGACTCGGTAGAAGCAACACCTATAGAGAGCACCAAAACAAACGACAAGAGAAAAGTGTGGTAAGAAGAACGGACAGCACCATCGCCATCACACGAGCCCTTGGACGTGTGGTGGAGTAGATATCATGATACGTACGCTCGTTCGAGTTAGGAGCATCAGACGCCGTTCTGGAGCCCATACGCGGACGGATAATCTCGGTCCCCTTGGCAGCGGCGGAAGACGTACTCTTCGGTGTTGGCGGCGTCTTGGACGTCGTCGCTGCGCCACTGTCCATCCGGTAGACCTGTTGTCCGAGGAGCTTCGCCGATGGACTCGGTGGAGGAGACGACGACGCAGAGTGCGCCGACATCGAGCGCTCCATGGAACGGTTGATCGTGACCGACGCGGACGCTGGTCGCGTGATTTCTGCTCGCTCTACTGCAGGCTTCGGCATGTTCACCGCAGTGCTCACGGGAGCCGGCGACACCAAGTACCGACCTCGTTCCTACATCCACACCAAAAACACAGCACGGTCACGACTAAAAAGCACCTGCAAACAAATACATTAAACAAAACAAAACCAACCTGGCGGAGCGCAAACTCCAGCATCTTTACACGCAGCATCGCGTCTTTATACGCTTCCTCTTGGATACTGCGCTGGTTTTCGAGCTCGCGGACCTGCTGCTGCAACTTCATGCGCTCCTCGTTCCATTGCGATTCTTCGTTCGCGACGCTCGCAAACTGGCGTTGTAGGAACCGCAGTGCACTGTCGACACTGTCCATCGTGCGAAGATGGGAGTCTGCCGCAGATGTGAACTGCTGTAGTCGTCTCGCGCTTCTTCAAGTCAGTAGATCCGAGGCGCTCGCGTAACCCGACGTCCCCCTTTTGCTTCCTGTACCCACGACGCGATATAGACGAGGGAGATGACTGCGGCTGTGTGCGGTGGCGTCGACAGGCTTCAAAGATCGGCTTCCCTCCCTCCCTGGACGCTTTAGCACCTGTCTGCCTTCCTTCGCGTGAGCGGAACACGCCTTGTTGGTTTAGGTACCGGAAGGTTTTTGCTCGCTCCCAGATACAAACCCCGATATATTCGCGCACAAGAGGCAGAGTCGGTCGCTATGACACCTTCGTGAGGTGGACCACACGGTGGTACCCTTCTCATCAGCGTAACCCTGTGCACGTAACTCTTCCCCCTCCTTTCCTTTCCCACTTCGAAATTCAGGGAAAGCGTCGAAAGAGTGCGGTCCTCATTTAGGGACCAGAGCTCATTCTGTTTCTCGATTGCCAACTTTTAGGGAAAAATGAAACATGTGCGAAAATAGTGGCTCCTCCCATTTTCTCAGGAGTCTGGAATCAGAAGCGTCAGAGCCACACGCCCGCTCGAGTCAAAGCGACATCATCACTGCGGATCACCCATCGATCTGCACGCACTCTCTGTATACGCAGCAGCTCAGCGAAGGAGAGGAAGGAAGGAAGGAAGAATGGCGCCTGTGCACGAGAAAACGCCGCTGCTCGCGGAGGACGATGCAGCAGTCGAGCCGTCGAAAGCTGCCGCGAAGAAGCAGACCATGTCGCGCTGGATTGAACCAGAGAACTCGGCGGGCGGCAAGAAGCGCGGACAGAGCCAGATGCTGTGTCTCCAGTTCTCGCAGATCCTGCTGCTGATCATGGACATGGTAGCGCTGTTGCTGGTCGCGTGGGTCAGTTTGGGCAATGCTGCGTTCTGGAAGTTGGACTGGTTTTTGCGTCCCACACATGTGCAATGGCGGTTCTGGGGTGTGCCCGTGGCCGCGACGTTCACGAAGAGTGTGCTGTTCCCGCTCGCGATGTCGTACCCGAACACGAAACTGCTGACGTGGAGCTGCTATGTGTTTTGCGTGGCGTTCCTGGTCGTCCTCGCCGTGGACTCGTTCCAATTGGACTCGTACTCGCAAGAAGATGAAGAAAGATATCTGCTCGTGGACGCGAATATTGCAAACTCGCTGCCGCTGATCTTTACGGTGCTTGAAGTGGTGAACTTGAACTATCTGCTCGAGCAAATCGCGGCTCCGGCGCCGAAAACAGAAGCCGACAACTTGGATGCGCCAGTTGCGACGGATGAACCAGCGAAGCCGCAGGGGATTTCGTTTGTGAAGATGGTGTACATCCTGAAGCCGTATTTCTGGCCGCATGGCACGACCAACAAGATTCGCGCTGCGAGTACGTATGTCGTGCTGATCGTCTCGAAACTGGCGAACATTGCGTCGCCGTTGTACATGGCGAAAGCGACCAATGCGCTGCTGGCAAAAGACACCTCTGGTGCCATTGCCAACCTTGCGATCTTTACGGCGCTGGTGCTGGTGTCGAAGCTTTTCAAGGAACTGCAATCGCTGATCTACCTGAAGGTCAAGCAAACTGCGTACGTGGAGTTGGCGACGCTCACGTACGAGCATATCCACTCGCTTTCCTACGATTGGCACGTGCGTAAGAAAATGGGCGATGTGTTGCGTTCCATGGACCGTGGCGTCGAATCCGCCAATGCCGTGGTGTCCTACGTGTTTCTGTATCTGTTCCCAACGCTCGCGGAATCTGTGGTAGTGATTGTGATCTTCGCGGTGCATTTCCAGCTCGCGAGTCTCTCGTTCATCGCGTTCTCGAGTCTGGTCGTGTACGCCGTGCTGACGATCAAGATCACTCTGTGGCGTAAGAAATACCGAGAGCAGTCGACGAAGCATGACAACGAGTATCACGACAAAGCCACGGATGCGCTCATCAACTACGAAACGATCAAGTACTTCTCGAACGAAAAGTACGAAGTCGATGCGTACACGAAAGTGATCGAGAAGTACCAGCGCTACTCGATCTCCGTGCAGGCGTCGCTGAGTGTACTCAATGGTGCGCAGAGCATAATCATCCAACTCACGATCTTGGGTGCGCTGGGACTCGCGGCGCCGCACGTTGTCAACAGTTCGGGTCGCAACATCGACATTGGTGCGTTTGTCGCCATTTCGGTGTACCTCAGCAACTTGTTCTCGCCGCTGTTTTTCCTCGGCGGTATATACAACATGGTGATCAACTCGGTCGTCGATATGAAGAAACTGAGCGAGCTCTTGTCCGTAGAAGCCGATATCGTGGACGCACCGGATGCGAAAGAGCTCACGATTTGCGAGTACGACCTGAAAAACGGCATTGACGTGGGCTTCAAGAATGTGTTCTTCCACTACCCTTCGCAGACCGCGGACAGCGGCGTGAAGGACTTGACGTTCACGATCCAGCGCGGTACCACGACGGCACTTGTCGGAGAAACCGGCGCGGGCAAGACCACCATCTCCCGTCTGCTTTTCCGCTTCTACGAGTGCACGTCGGGCAAAATCTTGATCAACCACCAAGATATCAACAAGGTGACCCAGCACTCGCTGCGTCTCGCGATCGGCATTGTGCCGCAGGACACCGTGCTGTTCAACGACACGATCCTGAACAACATCAAGTACGGGAACCTGACGGCCACGTTTGCGCAAGTCGAAGACGCTGCGAAGAATGCGCGCATCTACGACTTCATCATGAGCATGCCGGACCAATGGAACACAAAGGTCGGTGAGCGTGGTCTCAAGTTGTCTGGCGGCGAGAAACAGCGTGTCGCGATCGCGCGAACGCTGCTGAAGGACCCTCCTTTCGTGATCTTGGATGAAGCCACCTCGGCGTTGGATACCGTGACCGAGCAGGAGATCCAGAAGGCGTTGAACCGCTTGAAGTCAAACCGCACGATGCTGATCATCGCGCATCGCCTTTCCACGGTAAGCCATCTATCGTTTCCCACTGTCTATCCCCTTGTCTGTGCTCTGCAATCGATCATATCGCTTTTGTGGACGTTGCTGGATTGTAGATTCGGAATGCGCACCAAATCATTGTGCTGAGCGATGGCCAAATCGCCGAACAGGGCAACCACGACGAGTTGGTGGAGCAGCACAACGGTATCTACCACCGCATGTGGAACGCGCAGCTCAAGTCGAACGCAGAGGCTGCTGTCGAAGAACAAGAATAGAGGTTGGTCTGTCGCTGAGCTAGTCTTTGCCTTGAACGACATCGAGAGAGCGAGAGAGTGAGAGCGAAACCAAACCGAGTGGTTTCTTTCTCTTCTCATCTATAAACCTGAAATGTATGGAGGTCGCTTCTTCGCTGTCCGAAAGACGCTTGCATCCTCGTTCGACGACCTCCAGCAAGCAAACGAGTCCTCTTGCTGTGAAAAGGACTCTCGCGATCCATTTCAGCATTTCTTGATGGTGACATTCTTCTCTTCCTTCTCACTAACTTCAAGTGGGAATGTGTGGTCAATGCTCGCTTATTTCCGGTTGAGAAAATCACAAAACAGAATGATCGCGCTTATTTCCGTCAAAAACTCGACATATCTGAAATATTGTTATCATAGAGACTTTGAAACTGTCAAACAAATAATCCAAACGAGTACGTTCGCGCTAATTTCCGAATGAGAAAAAAGACTGCACAATCACAGAGAGAGAGAGCATGTTTGCAGATGCAAGCTTCGATGCATTTTTTCTGTGTGCAATGCAAACTTGAGGTGTCCCACGTAAAAAAGGGTCGAGTGTGCTTCTGGTGCACAGACGATGACATTTTGATTCAATCGAGGAAAGCAAGTGTCGACAGGAGAGACGAAGGAAGAGAGAACGTCCGTGGTGCTTGGTGCGTGTGCATACCATTATTCGCAGAACCAGTGACTCGCACAGACGCAACACACACACACACGCCGCGCCTGATGTTCGAGACGCTCGTGACAGGGCTGCTGACGAGTGCGCTGGGCAACTACATCGACCCGAAATGCTTCAGCAGCGACAAGATCAACGTCGCCGTGTGGTCCGGGTATGTCGTGCTGCACGCGCTCGAGATCAAACCGGACGTGATGGCGCACCCGGCGCTGAACCTTGTGCGCGGCATGGTCGGCTCGATTGAGCTCAAGATCCCGTGGAACCGTCTGCACTCGGACTCGGTCGTGGTCACGATCGATGATGTGTATCTACTGGTGCGCACCGAAGAAGATATCGAGCGCGTGATGCTCGAAATGGACGAATTCGCGATCAAGAAGAAACTGCTGGAGGGACTGTACGCGCAGGCGAAGCAGCAGCAGCAAGAAGAAGACGAAAATGGCGGCGATTCCGCATCGTCGAGCTCCTCGGAAAAAGGATTCGCTGCGCGATTGATCAATAAAATCATCGATAATTTGGAGGTGAGGGAGCACTTCGCTGCGATCGATGGCAGCTATTCTGGTCTGCCTTTTGTGATGTGCTGAGCTGTTCTTGGTTTTCTGGCAGCTTCATGTTCGACGCATTCACGTTCGCTTAGAAGACTATGGGACTGGAGACCACCCATTCGCAGTCGGCTTGACGATCGAGTCTGTTCACGTGCAGGTATACGAAATCTTGGTCTGTGATACGGCAACGTTCGCAGGATGTGCTCTCATACTGTGTGTGCAACTTGCTTTGTCCGTAGTCCACAAACTCAAGCTGGCAGCCGTCGTATGTCGACACGTCGAAGAGCAACGAGCCACGGATCTACAAAATCGTCGAGCTGAACCACTTGAGTGTGTATCTGAATCCTGATTGCGACGTTCTTCGGAACCAGAGCGTTGATTTCGAGACGTGCTCGCTGGAAGACTTCTCCAGCTTTTTCAACCGGTCGATCCCGAAACGCTTCGATGATCGCCACTATCAGCATACGCAGTTGTATCCATCTCACCAGCAGCACCATTTTCTGCTGAAACCGATCGATGCAAATGCGCGTTTGATCGTGAATCGTGATCCATTCGACAGCAGTGGACCAAAGTTTGAGCTCGACGTGAGCATACCTGAAGTGGCGCTCCGACTGGAGGATTCTCAGTATTGCGACTTGTTATACTTGGCATCAGCTTTCCAGATTCCTGACCATGTCACGAAATATCAGCAGTATAAAAAGTTGCGTCCTCGCAACGCGGTTTTAGATGCAGAACCTGGCGAGTGGTGGCAATATGCAATCAGCGCAGTCATCCAAGACGTACGAACGAAGAAGCAGCGCTGGTCGTGGTCGTACATGAAACAGCGTCGAGATGATCGGAAAAAATATGTTGCCATATGGGAAAAGAAGTCGCGCCGTCTAATCGATGGTCATCACCGAGATTATCTGCTCTCGGATAGCGAAGAAGAAGGAGAAGAGGGCGAGGACCAACGCGAGAGTGGTTTGGGCGAAAGTAACGACGAAGACGAAAACGCTAGCGTATTTTCATCTGGAAGCGAGTCAAGGACATCTTCTAAATCAGGATCAGTGGGCGATGGGAATCCGTCGATTTTGGAAGAGATTGAACGAAGACGGACGGTGGAAGATGTGCTGCTATTTCGATACCTAGCGGATCGTCAAGTGCTCGAGTTTACAGCGGCAGAGCAATCCGGATCGGATCGTTCGCCGCCTCTTCCGATGCCGGCATCGGCTACTTTCTCTGACACGGAGTCTGTCGACACGGATGTTACGGAGTCAACTTTGCCAACCGAGTTGAAGTTTAAATCCTGGGGCACTTGGATGTTTGGCTGGACGTCAAGACTCGCATCTTCGTCAAACGGTCTTCCTGATGAAGTACCCCGACGGGTCTTGCCAGAAGTTGAGCTGCGGGAGCTGTTTAAGATTTTGGAGTACGAACCGTCAAAGCGGTCAAAGAAGAAGCAGCAAAGGAATCGCGACCACACCAGTGCAGAAGAGAATGTTTATGAGCTCGATCCGGAAGATCAGGACCATAGTGTGGTGTCTCGGATTACGGTGACGTTAGAGAAGGGTTCACTAACTCTATCAAGCGACCTGGAGACGAACAAGAAGTTGCAGCGAGATGATCCAACGTTCAGCAAGAAGTATGCTCCAACTGACTTCTTGCGCGGAACCTTTTCTCATCTCCAGCTAGCTGCTGTGACGAAAAGGGATGCCATGAAAGTGGACGTTTCACTGCAGTCAATCGAAGCTTTCGATGAGAGTGCCGAGAGCTCGTCGTTTTCACGTCTACTAAGCAGGAAGCAGGGTGGAGCTATCGGTGGAAACGAAGCTGAGGGTGGCAACACCAACACATTCTCTGGACCAGTATTTCTAATGAGCTACGAGACGAACCCAGTCAAATCGAGTGCTGATGCCGCATTGTTTATCCACTTGGATCCTCTTGAAATCGTTTTATCGCCGACTGCAAGGTGTTGGGGACGCTTGACCAGCTACCTGAACACACCCAAAGTGCTCGGTCTATGGGCTGAGCTAGAAGTTGCGTCGTTGAATGATATCGTCAATTTGAAGGCACGAACGGAGGCGAAACTGAAGTATGCAATGGCGAACCGTATCGCACTTTCGATCGACCTACGGATCCAAGCCCCAGTTGTAATCATTCCCGAGAGTGATACCGACATCAATTGCGCTCGCCTTGTAGTTGATTTGGGCCACATCAACTTCCGTACCGATCGGCTAAGCACATTGGACGGCGATAGCATAAATGTTATGTCCAACAGTGCAGCATCTCTCAGCGGTATGGGGGAGTCTTCGCTGATGCTGCTGAATCCGTCTAGTTCTCCGAATCTCACGTCAAGTACCTCGTTTGTGAAGCAGCTGTATGACGAGGCAGAAAAGGGAGAAGGAGCTATTCGTTGGAAGGAAGAGTTTTATGACAAGTTCAGTATCTCCGTCACCAATATCCATGTCCTGTTGGTTCCGTATGGCAAGAGACGGCAGGACAATCCCGCGGCATCAGTCCCGCCGCATCTTCGCAGCGCTTACTACGACGAACAAGAGTATGAGCTGATTCAGAGGTTCAACATCAACGTAACTCTCCGAACCTCCGTGCTCCCGCTTGACGCGACCCTCACACGAGTGTATGTTCACGCGGATCTCCCAGCGTTGACATTTAATATGTCCCTCGAGAAATATTTCCAGCTGATCTACTTGGTCGATCGGTTCAGCGTCGCCAAGTCGCCGTCCACTGATTCAAGTCAAGCTGACAGCGGTCTGTTTGATTCGACCGACTTTTTTGAAGGACTCGATTCGAATCCTTTTGACCAAGACGACCGCTTCCTGTCGCGACGAAAGAATAGCTTCTTGAGCACGTCAGCGCTGAAACGATTCATGCTTGATGACGACAGCGCGATACCGTCCACAACTGAAACGCTTCAAGCAGGCTCTGGCGACTCCGACGAAGAATCGAGCACCGGCAGTGATGATACTTGGTTTAGTATTACGAGTGGAAACATCGATCTGAACGTATCATCTCTCGATAGCACTGGTGTGTACGCTGGAGCAGGATCGCACCCGTCCGATCGCCCAGCTCGGTCGAATTCCACCACAGTATCCGATGTATTGAATGTGCAGAAGTCGCCACGACCAGGGAAGAAAGCAAGGCGAATGGCGCGGCCGTATCAGTCAACGCAGCACACAGAGCTCTTAGATCGAAGGCTTCTCGTCTGCACTTTCACATTCCCGCTCATCTCAGTCCAGCTGAGAAAGCCGACTTCTTCGAACGTCCCTGCGTCTGCTTCGTACCGATACGATGGGTCTGACTTCGAAGAAGACGTTGCTGACAGTGGGACGATTCTGGTCAAACTGCAAGGTTTTCGGATTCGCTTAGCGAAGAAGACCTTGTCAACGCAGGCAAATTTAAGCTTTCGGTCTCTCGAGGTGGAAGATTACCTTGATGCGAGTGGGAAATCGTCCGAGTTCTTGCTGTTTTCGTGTCCGACGATATCTGCTCCGTTCTCTATGAGATCTCCTCAGCGGCGTAGCGGGAAATTAAAGAACGCCAGCGCCATTCCTAGACGTCGCCCGAGCAGACAGCGAGAGCGAGTGATTTCTTTCCAGCGAGCCGATTCTGGCCATGCACCCAGTTATGCATCAGCACCGGAAAATCTGCTCGATTTTATTTACAGCTCGACGAATGACAGCATGACTGGGGACGAGGTTCTCAGAGACGTGGACATTCGAGTTGGGTCCATTCAGTTCAACTTTGATCAATCTTACATTTGCTCGCTGTTGGAGCTTATTGACGAAACGTCTGCAAAGCTTGCACTTGTGCCAGCTCCAGAGGTCGTGGCGAAGGATGCATCGCGAATGGAAATGGACGAGCTCTTGCCTCCGCTCGAGTTAACTCCTTCGATCAGTCAGGAGTACTCGCTACCGATGAGTCTCACTGAGTCAGTGCGTGCAGATCTGGAAAATGCGCGAAAGGTTTTCCTGAAGGAGCACAATGACTCCACCGACCTGGAGAAGCTGGGCAGCGATGAAAGTATCCAGAATCGGAAGCCAGTTGTACTGAAGTTAACCGCACGGTTTCAGTCAATGTCTGTTTGCTTTGGAGATCGTGGTGAACCTGAAGCGTCGGTGGCAGTTCTTCGTTTCCAGGTTTTGTTGAGCACGTCGAATGAGGGTGATTTGATTGTAAAGGGGACAGTTGGCGATGTGAAAGTGTTCGACTTGAACCCAAAGAAGAGTACAAGCGATGCGCAAAGTGACGCGTTTCTCAACGGATCGAGCGAACGCGCTGCGGACCGAAAGGAGTACACGGAGATATTCGGACTGCATGTCGCAGCGATTGATCCAAAGTCAGATATTCCTCAATATATTGCAGGAGTCGAGTGCAGGGTCGCGAAGAAGATCGGGCTGAATGAATCTGGTTGCGACGGTGGAGCTGGCGGTATCGAGCAGATGGGACGCAAGTCAAAGGCAAGCATAAGCATCCAGCCCATGCAGCTTCTTGTTCAACCAGACTTCATTGAAAGCATGACGAGTTACATCCTTGATGGACCGCTTCGGATGTATTTGCGTGTAAGAGGCGACCCACACGGCTTCAACACCAACGCACCGAGTTCTGCGCGCCATCCCCGCTCTCAGTCTTTCGCGTTCGACAACTCTTCGTTTCATGATGCTCTTTCTCCGTCTCTCAATCCTGGCTTCGCAAGTCCACGACTTGAGAGGTTGACTCCATTTTTTGACGCGGTAGACGCTTCAAACAAGCGTACAGAAAAGCACAACTCGATAGCATCTCCTCCGGAAAGGCAGCTTACAATCGGTTTCCCCAAGCAAGGTGAACGTAATGACGATCTACAGGAGGAGCAGAGGAACGCACCCTTCGCAAGCGTTTTGGATGAGTTCGATATTGAGCTCAAAGTTCTCAACGCCAGCATCGTCCTCCCATCGAGGCAAAGAGGACACTCTGCAGCAGGCGGGGTACGCATTGATCTCGGCACGCTACTTGGATCTGTTGAGAGCAAAGTGTTTGGAGCGAATGAAGGCAGAAGGCGCACATGGGTTGGGAGAGATATCAACCTTGCCGTCAGCGGAGTGGAGATAAAGTTCATTCATGAGCAGATCAATCTTCTCGAGAAAACTGGCATTCGTGTGCACTGTGTGCTCCCGACGAAGCTTGATTCTCCAAACAGTGTAGTGGAAGGAGATCGAGATGTAGTAGGGGGAGACTTTGCTGATGCTACTGAGCGTCCTCGACTGGACGTTTCTGTCGCAGTATCTCCAGTTTGCTTCAACGTTGGGGATAAGACAATGTGCTTGGGCTTGGATGTTTTCTACGAAACGATTAAACCGATTCTGGATATCGCGAAGGTAGCAAGTCAGAGAAGAGATGGAGACGACGCTGATTCTCAGTTTGGGTCTGTGGCGACGAGAGAAGACTGGGTCGTTGAAGAAGAGGCACAAGGCGTCAAAAACGAAGAAGCGCAGATACGACGTCGTGGTATGACTGCGAGTGTGGTGCTGGAAGAGATAAAAGTGGTGTTGCTGGCGTATTCCGAAGCCCCTCAACAGTTCGAGGCGTGGATGAAAAATGTCGTCGATGTGAATGAGGAAGGGTATTCGCGTGATGTGGGCGGGAATGGACAGCAACCAGGCTCTCCTCGAAGACAGCGTCATGATGCATGGGGAAGGAAAGGCAGTCTCCCTCGAGCACCTCATTCCACCACAATCGCTGAGATCACTGCAACAGGATTGAGAGTAAAGATGGATATCGAGTCGTTGGAGGTTTCGGCAGGAATGGACTCGTCTCCTGCTCAGTATGAGATGTCGTTGCAGAGAGCAGTCATTCGTGACAAGATTGCAGACCCAGAGGTACGTGCTGCTTTAGCATTGCTGTGTTTGACCGTGCAGTTGCACTAAAAGGTTTTGGATTGTATCAACAGGAATGCATCATTGACCTTTTTGAAGGAGCAACTCATCCAAAAACACCAAGTGGCGGCACGGGGAGAAAATACCGTCACTCTGGTTCCAGCAATGGTCACACTGACGACAGCTCCGCTGGTCTTGGAATGCGCTTCCAGCGCAGCTCATCATCGGGAGAAGTTTGCGAAGACATGGAGAGTGACTCGGAGGAGCCGCAAGTAACCATCCAGCTGAAGATGCTGCAGAAAATTGGCAGTGGGGGTTTCCCGGCGGCCAACTCGATGGTCGTCTCTTTGTCGTCTGCTCGATTCAATGTGCTGCCTCGGACTTTGCTTCGTTTTGAGCACTTCGGGATGGAAACGTACATGGCTGTGAAACGCAGATTGTGCCAACTGCAGTTTCAATATAAACCAAGAATGCTGGTCGCCGCGTCTACAACAAGAAACCACGCATACATTGATGGCTTCCGAGAGTTCGTGGAAAGTCGCGGAGAAGAAGGTTTGTATCGATCTCAGCTCTTAGCGGATCGAGTGGAGCCTGCACGAACCACGGGGTTCGTTTCGGGACGCAGAAACAGTATTGCAGAGTCTGTGAAAGAGGGTGATGGGAAGAGATCAACTTTCCTATCTCCTATTGACCAAAGTTTGGGTAGCCTTGATGCTACTCCAGGCAAACTCGCCACCAGCGATCTGACATCTTCGGTCCAAGAAACTGTCGGGGACGAAGAGGGTGTCGAAGCGACACAGCAACCTGATGCGCAAGACGTGGCGAATGGTGAGGTGGGAGGAAATGTTTGCCAGTGGATCGTACATGTTGAGCTATTAAATATGCAGTTGTGGCTCCTATCGACCGATCGAAAGGCGGAAGCCGCAGGAGTGAAACTTTCAACCAACCTGCGAGCAGATATGTCACGGTTTAGTGGCGAGAAATGTCGACTCACAGGTTCCAGAACGGATCTTTTCAAGGGAACGGCAGAGATCGAGAATGTTCAAGTAAGCATCGGCTCTCCGGCGGAAGAGCGCTTTCATTCTGATCTTAGAGGCGTCAAAGGAGTTCACTTTCCGTGGACTGTCGTTGAGCCGTTCAATGTCCACGTTGGGTTCAGGTCGTCTCACTGCATGCGATCGCTCTTGGAGAAAGAGAAAGGCAGTGCGACAAAAACGGTCGGGGTGTCATTGGATAGCGCAGGATCCCCCTCACGTTTCGATGAAGACGAAGAGCTAGCCGGAAACCTTTTGAGCCAGTTACCGTCGGAGTGGCAAGACTGGGTTCTTCATCAACCTTCGCTCAAAGTAGACCAAGTTGTCTCCCGCATCTCGTATCGCAACTTCCCCTTGTTGCTGAAAATTGGATCGAGTTTATTGAACATAGCGGATGCTGAAGACAAAGTTCGCCAGTCATTTACAGCGCGATTGAAGTCTATTGAAGAGGAGTTTGAGTGGAATTTTTCCGATGAAGCTCATGGGGAAATGGCTCTGTACCACTCTTCATTCGAAAAAGACGATGCTCTAGCGTATCCAGACGAGATGCAGAGAGAGATGAGCAAACGTGCAGTTACCAGGTCTACTCTTCACATGGACGGAGTCCAGTTCAAGTTGATCAACAACATTGTAGATCAAGAGTCTCCAGTGATCGGGTTTAACATCGATGAAGTCAATGCGTCTCATCAGTCAACGTCAAACGCGGAAATGGAGGCATCGATCACGACTACCATTGACGCTTGGTATCATAACCTGCGACTAGTGACGTCGGAACCGCTTATTGAGCCATGGAAAGTGGACATTGCGATACTGAAGCAGCCAAAAAGACAACTTTCTCTCGATCCGATCTCAGATGGACCGGAGGACGAGCAAGTGCCTATGGAAGTGACGATCTCGTCAAAGGAAAATCTGCAGTTCAATTTGACAGAAGCGTTCATCACGAACTCAATGGCAGCGAATCGAGCCTGGAAGTGGGTTGTAAATGAAGGCGGCGATCCGCGAGAAATGACGGAATACTCCACATACTGGATCCGGAACAATACTGGCTTGCATCTTCACTACTGGGGAAAGTCTTGCAAAGCAAGCACCCTCTTCCCTGGCGGTGAAGAGCCCCTGGAATTCGTCGAAAGTGACGCAGACGAAGAGCTTTTCTTTAGCGAGTATCCGGAGAGCGGTGGAGACAAGAGTTACGCAGCAAACGATCGTCAGATCTTTATTTCGGTTTACGTCGATGAAGACCAGACCGATCACGAGTCCAGCAATGAAAGGAAATGGCAGAGCGAAGCGGCTATTCCAGTGGACCAGGTCGATTCGCGGATGTATGCGTTAGTGGATGCTGATGGCGACAGTTCTTTCGCGAAACTTCGCAAATGTGAGTGCGTGATTGATGTGCTGGTGGAAAGGGGGTGCAAGTTTTTCGTTGTACGCTCCACGCTGCTCCTAGAGAATAACACGGGATCAGATCTAGAAGTGGAGTTCATGCCTCCTCCTGCGCGTCTTGCCTCGCTTGCGGCAAGATCTGGCGCTTCTCGTGGGATGGGCGTCCCATCCTGGAAAGCAACGGTCAAGTCCTCCTCAGTTGTTCCAGTCCCGCTGCATTTGGTGTCGCTAGGCGAAGGGCATATCATGGTGCGTCCGCCAGAAATCCGGTCTGCAGACGCTAATACGAAGACACTCCCGAAGGAGTACGCGAAAGAGCGCGTTCGCTTGCCACTGCTTGACCGAGACATACTGAACGCGAACTCGGATGAACTGGAGAATGCGCATAGCGCGATGAAGTTTCATCGCTTGCACAGCGATCGACCAGTTCGCCCATTCATCGCGAATGCGTGCCTATCCAGCTCGAACGGAGCACTGTATCACCGCACATTATCCTTCCACCCGCCACTTATAATCCATAATCTGACGGCTGGGCCACTGGAGTTCTGTCTCTCGACTCCTAACGATTGGATCCCAGGACGTGAAGACTCGTCAAAGCTCCATCAAGGGTGGGAAGACAGTCAGCAACGACTTCGCGAACGTGGTAGCATAAATGTTGCCGACACAGTCGTATGGCATCTATCGGACTGGGACACCCCGTTGGAGCTCAGTGTCCGTGTGAAAGGGTTCGAGTGGAGTGAACCGATTCTTCTCGGCAAAGATGTCGTCGACTTTGAGCGGATCAAGATGAAGGATCTTGTGAGCGACTCGTATTTGTACATTACAGCGGAGTCGGAAGTGCGAGAAAGCAAGTGTCGGGAGATCTTCCTTTATGTCCCTTACTGGATTGTGAACCTGACGGGCTTGAAACTGGAGTACGAGTACGACGAAGAGCGCACTGGCCACGAGCACTTAACAACGTAAGTCTGCTCGCTGCTGACGATTTCTTGTTCCCACTAGCACACAAGCTGACAGGTTTTGTTGTCTTTTTTGCAGGATGCTGGCTGGACAAAAAAGACTTGACAGAGAAGAACTCTTGCTCAAGGAATACCAGACAGCGCGACTCGCCAACCGAGAGCGAAATCCTCACCTGGTTCATGCTCCACATATCCTGAACGCAGCAGACAGTGAGCGAGCGGCTTCGGGGTCAGCGAGTCCGTCAGATGAAGTGGTGCAGACTGGAGTCGATGGTCGCGCACACGAAAGGAAGCGCCGTCATCCATGTCTTCTCCCAGGTGTACCTCCAATCAAAGGTCTCCTCGATTTGCTGCCGAAATCGATTGATGACCCGAAAGCAGTGGGTCAATTGGAAGTTTTGCAAGTTTGTCACTCTGACTACCGCTCGGAGAAAGGATGTGTGCGCGTACGTGTGAATGACGACGAACTATCGAACATCGAGTCCGCAAAAGAAAACTCTCAGAGAAAGTGGTCGGATGTGGTCGTGCTGGACCAAACCGGCACGTCTGGTGAGATTGAAGCCGCCGATTACGGAACAAGCAGGAATTACAGCATCGGGTATTCGATTAGTGCCGCCAAGGGGAGGTACTCGCGCACAAAAGTAGTGATGCTGACGCCGCGGTTCATGCTGATTAACACGCTTGATTGTGCTATCGAAGTCTGCCACTCATCCGCAAAGTTCAGCGGCGCGACGACTTCGACCATAGATATTGGCAGCTCTGTGCATTTGCCAAACAATGGGATGATGTCGTCCATGAACTCTGTCGTCCACTTGGAGGCCGGAGCGTATGCAGATTTCCACTGGACCCTTCGCTTTGGAAAAACACGAGCCATTCGTTGTCGCATAGCCGAATATGGCTGGTCATGGAGTGGGGCAGTCCCGCTTGGTGAGTCCGGAGAGTATGCAGTACGGATGCGCCACGAGTCGACACGAGAGAGCAAGCTCTTGCGCCTTACGCTGAAGCTGGATGGCTCGTGCGTTTGCGTGTACTTCCGCGAAGAAAGCGCAAGTGCCCCACCATACCGAGTCGAAAACTACTCCTTGGAAACACTCCGAATCCATCAGCACCGTGTTCGCAGAAGTGAGATTTTGCTCCCGCATCACAGTCTCGACTATGCATGGGATGAGCCAACACAGGAGAGAATGCTGGTTGTGGATATGCTACCATCCGCTGCGGGTGACAACAGCAGACCGCTTCGTATCGGCACCTTTTTGCTCGACAAGATCCAGAGCTATCCGGATGCGCTGGGTGGAACCTTAGGCATTGAGGTTTCGACAGACGGACCAACTCGTGTTCTACGCTTTACCGACGCTCGACTTCGGGGTGATAGGAGCAACAACTTACTGACCGCGACGTCTGACAGCATCTCATCGAAGGAAAGCAAAGGACACGATTTCTTGCGTCGATTCGTCACGGCTCCATCGCTCCATTTGGTTCTTCAACTGCAAGGTGTCGGAGTCTCCGTGGTAGATGGTCTCCCGAAAGAGCTAGTGTATATGTCTGTGTCTGGCATCTTCCTGGAAGTGATAATGAGCGAAGAAGATCGAGAAAACACCAGTGCATTTATCACTGGCAGCGACGGTGCTGTATCCCGACTAGAGCGCGAGACGACAGCACGAATCCTCGCGACTCGGTTCGAGATCGGCGACATTCAGATCGACAACCAACTGCAAACGACTCCATTCCCCGTTCTACTACGATTCTCGAACTCCGCTTCAAGGTCGCAAAATGTCAACGGAGAGGTTGTGAGCCTTCCAGCGTTGCAGATCTACTTGGTCAAGCACGACGAATACGCTGGGATCAACTTTATTCGCCACTTTAGTGCCAAGGCACTTCCTGTCCACATCCGCGCTGATGGATCTCTTCTTTCGCATTTAGCTCCCCTTATGATCCACGGAAACGCAAATACTGATCACCTAGGGAAAGCCAAGAGTGGTGCTGCTGGGTCTGCAGGAGCTCGTAGCAATATGCTTCTACTGGAGGACTTCAATGCAAGTCTTGAGGTGAGCGTGAAGATCTTGGCGGCCATCCGCGAAGAAGAAGAGTCGACGTCGGTTGCGCCATCCACTGTGTCGATGCGCACGAACCGCTCCTCGAAGCAGGAAGGACCGCATATTGTCGATGCAAGTGGTGGACGCGTCCAGCACTATTCGGCGTCCATACCCGTTTACCCCCCTACCCAAGGAAAGTTCAGGACCAAGGACGAAGAGAAGAAACTCTATTTCGAAGAGTTTCACATCGACCCGATCCGAGTACGTAACCATTGTTGTTTGTCGTCTAGGCTACCTCTCCGCACGCTTTGTTTGCTGGTTTAATGATCGGATGTGTTGTGTGTATAGGCAACGGTGAGTTTCACTTTTGGCAGTGGAGTTGGCGCCATCGTGGATGGACAGTACGGCGGCTCGCTTTCGAGCGCCAGTATGTATGGGTTTGCGGATTCATCACGTGAGACTTCAGCGATCACGGTCGGTCCCCTCCGCCTGATCTTGAATGCGATTGGTACAAGTCTGACCAAGATCGCAAACGCGCCGTTCAACTTGAAGGCGTTGGAGATCACTCACTCATTCATGCAGCCGGATGCGTTGGCGACTCGGTTGACTTCTCATTATCAAAGCGAAGCCCTTCGTCAGGCGTACGTGATTTTGGGGAGTGTCGACGTGCTCGGCAACCCGATGATTGCGTGGAAAAACCTGAAAGCAGGCTTCCAGGACTTCATCTATGAGCCAGCGTATGGCATATCGAAGGTACGCACCAACACAAACCAGACCAAACCAAATGTGCTTGTGGATGGCAGGTTGATACTCGAGCAGTGGCTAATTCATCTCTTCTTGTGCATCCTCCACACAGAGTCCGAAAGAGTTTGCATTTGGAATGGGGAGAGGAACCCTGTCGCTCGTTCGCGCCTCTGTGTATACGTTCCTGGATTTCAACTCGCGCATTTTGACCGCGAGTTCCCTTGGACTCTCCGAGGCGTGTCTGAAACTTGACGACTACACGGGGTATCCAGCGACAAGGAACATCTACCAAGGATTTGCGCAGGGGATCTCCGGCATCGTCGTGTCGCCCATCCACGCCGTTGAGGTCAATGGGATCCGAGGTGTGATCCCGGGCGTTTTCGCTGGTGTGTTTGGTCTGGTGCTCAAGCCGCTGCTGGGCTTCTCGCTGGCAGCTGCGACGACCACAGCGACCCTCCGAGACGCGGTCGATCCAAACACGAAAGCGCTGTTGAGACGCGTGCGGCCACCGCGATTCATCGACTTGCGCACCCGAAGACTGAAAGTGTACTCGTACATCGAGTCGCTCGGAGAAGAGATCGTGAGCAAGCTGCGCGGCGGGCGATACCGTGCCGACGGGTACTTGGGTCATGTGGATTTGAAGCAGAAGTGCTTCTTGGTCACACGGAAGCGCATCCTGCTTCTCGACACGAGAGGATCGTCGCAAAAGTACGACGTCGAGTGGGAGCTTGTCGCAGACGAAGTCGTCATGATGGAAAGCAAAGGGCACGACGAGATGACGATCTACTATATGCGAGAAGAGTTCAACCAGCAGCAGCGGCGACGCGTGCCCGTGGCGCTACATGGTATGCTGCTGCATAAATACGTTGTCGCGCTCCCGGACAGCAAGATGCTTTTCGTCCGCGCGATGCTGCAGCAAATGGAGCGGTCGCTCATTACGAAGACAAACTCAGGTAATAGCAGTGCTTCCGATCAGTGGGCAATGGGAACGTCGCCAATCGATCGGTCCCCGTGGCCAGCAGCAGCAGCAGCGCATCAGCAGCAGCAACAGCGCGGTGGAGCTTTCGAGTACCCCATGTTTCGGATCCCGGCGTTACTACCGACCAAAAGTTTTAGCTCCATGTCCCAGCAGCAACAATCCGAGTCATAGAGAGAGAGATTGACTTGGTGGGAGGGAAATGAATAGCAGATAGAGTTTGGAGGTTCCAGCATTGGTTGCTGCTTTGTGAGCGAGGATCAATCTCTTGAGTAGATGCTTCAGATGGGACGATACCCTCCGGTCTGCGCTCTAACGACTCTAGCAGTCCATTTTGCTACCTCAGCGGTTCTCTGTTTCTTCTTTAGCAGTGTGATGCTGTTTCAGCAACTACCCCCAGTGACTCGATTCCACTCGGAGACTCAAGTTCAGAAGAATCTGCTTCAGAACTCAGATCCGCGGCAGTAGAAGACCCATCCAATGGTTCTGACGGTCCATCTGCAGAGCGAAGAGGCTCGTTATCCACAACGTCGGTGCTCTCGGACTCTGGCTCCGGAGGAATAGCGCATGGATCCTGTTGCTCCGGGTGGACTGTTTCGCTTTCTGGGACTGGATGCTCAGTGGAATCGAGCGCATCCTTGTTGAGCGTTTCGAGGCGACCATGACCAGAACCCTGTGCTTCCTCATCAGCAGGCAGCGCTGCGCTGTCATCAGTATGCGGTATCTTCTCCGCATTCGCCTCTTGACTCGCTACCGACCGATCTGCTTCCGTTGTGATCATCTCTGGCGCGTCTCGCTTCGAGTTTGCTTCGTCAGATCTGCGAATTACTTCCCTTTCAGCGGTTGCATGGACTGGTTTTGTGTTTGGACTTGCATGTGGTGTGCGTTGTAGCTCGTGGGCGATTTCCAACTTCTCCAACAGTTCGTTCATTACCTGGACGACTGACTCGTCGTCAACCAAGACGAGCGACTCGCCAGTTTCCATCGGTTGTGTCGATTCCTCGCTCGTTGCCGACGCTAGATCGATGCACTTTGAGGAGTGGCAACTGGGATCACCACCACCAGATAGATCGGACTCATCGCTCTCCTCCTGCATCTCGTCATTCTCGGAAGGCAAACTCTCGTCCTTCGCGTCCTGGTTTTCAATCCACTCTCCCGACTCGTCCTCGCGTGAACGCGACAGCTCTTCTAAGGGACCGCTTGATGCGTCTTCCGCCGATCCATCTGAACGTTCCGAAGCATCAACCATCTCTCGTTCCCCATGCTCGCGATGAGGCTGCTGGAGTCGCTCTTGCTGCTGTCGTCGCTTCCACGTCGCTTGGATACACACCGCAGCTTCGGTTCGTTCCATATAGAGGTTCCAGTGCGTGCGCTCGCTGTCCACCTGCGCTCGAGTCTTGTGACCCCTCCACATCGCTTGGATGCAAACAGCAGCCTCGAATCGTTCCGAAAAGATGTTTGCGTCTCGCACGCGGACTTCCCTTTGCCAGCGCCGCCAGCGTGCTTGGATGGCAAGCGCGGCCGCGTTCTGGTTGGCCAATTCAGCGAGTTTGTGTGCCATGCATCGCCACCACCGCTGCAGACGACGCACGCTTGCCTTGGTTTTTCCCCACCTCCGCTTCCAAACCCACAAATGCACTGCTGCTTCGACACGGCACACCGCTCCGCGATGACGTGCACACAACCGAAAAGCCATCATCCGTCTCGCCCAGCACTGCAGAGTCAACGCGGCTCTCCTCGTCCTTGTCCACATGCGGACGCCAACGAAGCGACGGACATACTTCTGGACAATCTGTGCGGAGAGTTGACGCGCTTGCATCATCATCCCTCGCGCTTTCCGCTGCATGTGGTGTCGCACGAATCGCTGCATTCGCACAGCGGCGTCCACGCGCTTCTTCGCGAGTCGATCGGCATCCTGCAAAGCGTTGACAAGTCTCTTGGCTTGCTGACACCGCGCGAAGCACTGCAACGTGGTCGCGGCATTGGCACGCGTCAGCTTGAGCGCGTGGAACCGCCTTTGCTCAAATCGAGACCGCATCTTGGATTGCAAGATGATCGACGCCACGTGGTGGTTCTGACGAAGCGCTTCGCGGTCTCTAAGCAGCTGCTCGTGTTTCTCGATGGTTTGCTTCACGCGCGCTGCTTTCACTTCCTCTTGAATGGCTTCTCTCTGCTTTGCGAGCTGTAGAAGCTGGAAGTTGCGCTGCAAAAGCTGGTATTCAGTGCTGAGTGTTGCATATTTCTGCTGCTCGAGCGCGAGAACTTTTTGCGTCGAGGTGAGTTGGTGGCGTAGGTGGGTGTGCTCTTCCTCCTCGACGTCGAGTCGATCTTCAGCCAGTTGCAGTCGAGATTTGAGGGCATCGAGCTGGTCGTCGGAATACTGAGTCCTGACGATGGATGCTGCTGCTGAGGTTGTACCTCCATGACTCGTCCTCGACTTTTGCCTCTCCGTGGAAGATGGAACTGGAGGTTGCGCTAGTTGGCTGGTGACCACCACTGCTGCTTCAGGCATTCGAGGAGAGACGTGCTTCGTCGTCGTCCCTGGTGACGCCATTGGAGGAAAAGGAGGCGGAATGCTAGAGCTCCCTCGACTTTGCGCAGCACGTGTTGAGCCGAGTGGAGTAGTCCGTTGGAGTGAAGCTGGAAGAGGACGAGATGTTGGCGCTTGGGTGTTCATATCTTCTCTCTTTTTCGTCCGCATCTCTTTCCTGTGGGTGCTACCACCACCGATCGGGAGGTTAGCGAACTGCGCCTGATCGTTGTCATCGTCCTCATCGATGACACAAACATCTGCGTCATGTTCGTGCTGCTTTCGCTGCAGAAAGTTGAGGTACTCGCTCCATTCGATCTCCTATGAGGTGGAGAAAAGCAAACACACTTACTATTACTCGATCAAGCTTGTGCAAGATGCAATAGGAGCATCGGCGGACTTACGTTATCATTGTTTGCATCCATCTCGGCAAACAGGAGTTGGATTTGCTTTTCGGATGGAGGTTCGGGGGCGAGAGAGTTCAAGAGCAACTCGAAAAGGTGCTGACCATCGGAAGACACGACCAGCGCTGCAGAAAACAACACCGAATCACAAAAAAGTCAATAACCGGACAGACTCCCCCTTGCGTACTCTGGACCTTGTGTCTCTTTTAATATGCGCTCGATGTCAACCCAGAGCAACGCGAACCATACAACAAAACACTCAAGATACCGTCCAAATGGTGCAGGAAAAGTCGCGCGAACTCTTTCAAGTCGATCCGGCCGTTCCCATTCTCGTCCAACAGGTAAAAGAGCTTTTTCCACACCACCAGACTCTCGGACGCCGCGACGCGATGCTCCACTCGAGTCAACGAGCGGAGTAGTCGCATGCTACTACCAGTGTTCACACTGCTCCTTCTCCTACTCGTGCTCTGGTTTCCGAGCACGCTCCGAGGGCGAAACGCAATGCTCATGCTGACAAACCCAGTTCGCTGACTTTTATCGTGCTTATCGTGCACAACGTACCACTTGCGCACTGCTGCAGACGACGCTCCAGCACTCTTCTCGGTCGCAAATGCTGCTGACCACACCGCATGGAGATCCAATGTGAACTCCCCCACACAGAACTCCGGCATCGCTTTCGCAAAACCCATCCACTGGACAGCAAGAGACGGAATCCCGCGACATGACTCGTCTTCCGCTCTCAAGTCAAACGGAATCTCCAGCCTTGTGTCTCGAGGCGATGTCCTTGCTCCATCATTGCCGTTCTCAATGTCTAGCAGCATCGTCGTCGTGGTATACGATTTCCTCTTCCATGTGCACTGCATAAAGTGTTTCTCAATGGGAACATGCGCATGCGAGGAGGATCTCCGTGAGAGCGATCGAGTTGCTCCGAAATTGATCTCAAAGACACCCGTCCTCGCTGGCACGTACGTTGTCCGAAGGAGGAGTTTGGCTTCCAAAGGCACGCAGTGGTTCGTGCTGGTTTCAGAAGACAGTGTGATCCACTCCTCGCTCGCAGCACGGAGCTCCTCCTCCTCCTCTGAAGCAGATACACGCACAAATCGCGCCATCTCGACATCCCCGATCAACGAGCCGCTGAATTGGTCGGAAACCAGTTCAAAGCGTATCGCTTCGAACGGATCTTCAAAGAGATCGTCAATCGCGAACACCTCGTTCAGCCACGTCCAGTTGCGTGGTGCTTGGTGAAACTGCGTTTTCCGCGTCCGACCTCGCTTCATTTCCGAGGATTGCTTCGTCACCCAAATCTGAACGCTTGCTGCTGAGGGACCGTCGTGTGGCGGAAAGGGTGTTTGCATTTGGTCGTCAAGTCCACGCAACGTTAGCTGCGCTTCTTTGACTTGAACGTAGAGTTTCCCAGCGACATTCGCCAGTTCCTCCGCCGATTTGGCATTTGCGTTCTTCGCTGCAGTCACGTGAAAGCTCACCTGAATCCGAGCTGCTGTGGCGGATGCTTCGGGTCCAATGTTCTGGAACACTGGATACCAGACTTTCTTCTGCGTGCGGGTCAGTCGCTCCTTCCACCCTTTCCTGAGC
Organism: Globisporangium heterothallicum; assembly: GCA_023334155.1. Classification (NCBI taxonomy): domain Eukaryota; phylum Oomycota; class Peronosporomycetes; order Pythiales; family Pythiaceae; genus Globisporangium; species Globisporangium heterothallicum. The sequence goes on along the minus strand of JAASGH010000026.1, from coordinate 21,985 downwards.
GGGATGTGGATTCGACCCAGACGGGTTCGTTCCACATCGCACACTTGGACGACTAGGTCCCATCCTTCGTCGTGGTCTTGTATGCTCGACATAGCGTGGGTCACGTCAATGGTTTCGTTCACATCCACGGAATCGGAGCCTGACCGTATTCGAACATTGGTCTCGTAGAGGAAAATCTCACTTTGCTTCCTTCCTGGTCCTGCACTCGGTAGCAGCAGGACTTGAAGGGTTGTGTTACTGGAGAGCGATTGCAAGACACCGCCGCCACCACTCCCCCCTTCTTGTCCACCATCGAGTCCTTTCATCTGATGGATTACCAGCTCCACGATTTCGTTTGAAGACGCGGAGGTCACATCCTGGAAGCGATCCAGAAATTGGATTTCAAACGCTAGACAGCCATCTTTTCGAAACTCGGGTTGCTTCGCACTCTGCAGACTGCTGGTGTTGCTCGGTTGCGAGACGATCGGCAAGGTGAATGGCAATAGATGCTTCTCCTGTATGATGCTTGGGGACAGCGGGATACTGAGACTACCGATGAGCTCGTCCTTGCTAGTGGCGGGATCCCCACCGCTTCCACTACCGTCGCGCATGGCGGACTCATTGCGTTCGGCGCGTTGGCTGCCGGTTTTGAACAACATAAGCTGAAGGATCGGTGCCGCGGCACAATTCACGCGGAGCACAAGGTGTTCCTCCCATTCCACGACACCTGCTTCGACTTGAGGCATGGAGCTAGAATTTGTTTTTGAGCGACAAGTCAAGGGTCAGCACACCAGCGCGGGTGACATTTGAGGGTATTTCTTTGTAGCGTCGCTTACCTCGTGCGGACGCTGTGCTTGCCGAAGCAAAAGGAAACATAGTATCTCGCATGCTGCTCCCCTCCTCTCCGCAGGAAGTTCCCACTCGCAGTACGTAAGTGGATGCAAACATCGCCGTCCACCGGATACGGTCGTGGGATCTCGCGACGCTTTGGGGAAGTTGCCACAGCGGTGCTGCTGCCTTCACTGGTCGTTTGCTGGAGTGTAGCAAGTCGAATTTTCATCAACAGCGGGATCTTCTCTTCGAGTGCAATCCGATCGCTGTCGCTCGATTTGTCGACTGGGACCAAAACCAGGAGACACAGCCACACGTTTGGCTGGGCGAACAAGGCACACAGGTCGAAGTTGTAGACCCCAAGTCTTTGCTCTCTTTTCGTATCGTTTCCTCCACGCGATTTACCATTCAGCGCACGCTTGACTGTAGGATTCGAACTGGACGTCACGCTTCGAGGTGGTGGCGAGGTCGCAAGCGGAGGGACAGGACTGCCTAGAGACTTCCGCTGCGAGAAAAGCTCTACTTGCAGCACCGGGATGGAGCGCTCTTTTGGCGACCACGCCACATCGGTGGCGTAACTTTCTTTCCAGGACACTTTCTTCTCCCCTTGACCATTTTTCAGCACCACGGCATCCTGGAAACTTGATCGGGCACTCCACTGACTTGTGGTGATTCGAAGACTCGTGCTAAGCGAATCGCCAGCTGACGCTACCGTTCGAGGATATGATTCGACCAACTCGATTTCCAGTTTACCCCGATTCTCAACACGAAGTCCAGAGCAGTAGGTGGCGTCGCTCAAGACCGTCGTTGCCGCTTTGTGGGCACACTGAGACGATCGCTTGTCGTCGAGACTCGACTGTTCCATTTGCGGCTCCACTTGCATTGCGATGAGAATTTCTGCACATAAAAGACCGCCATCTCCAGGTTGGTTCGACACCCCCTCACTCGGTAGCGATGATGATGACAGACGCATCCACTCTGACACCAATGTGTTCTCGCTCTCGAGCGCGGTTCCAGTCCTGGTACTGTGGAGCAGTTGTGTGGGCAGCGAAAACGAACAGCTTCCGAGCAGTTCGTTGCGCTCTCGACGGCTAAAGCGGTACACTTGGATGAAAAACACCTCGCTGAAGATATCGGGGACACGAAACTGCGCCGACGAGCTCGGATTGAGTCCGTCAGCTAGCATGGGAGCGCCATTCCAAGTCATGGTCGAGGATTTGAACGCGTGTCGACGGCCAGTGCTGCTAGACCAGATCTTTACAAACAGGTGTGAACACGAGCTGGCTGCCACGTTTGAAGGCTTGAGGTCCTGAATTTCCAGAGTCACTGTCGCACTGTCGAGCGGAACTGCTAGCGGCATTTCGACGGAACGATGTCTCGACACATGATCACTACCATCACCACCATCACCACCAGCTTCTCTGCAGACGAGACTGGCTTGAATCCTACCGCCAAAATTGTCATCTTGGTCAAGCAACTTGAAGTCCGACACCCAATTTCCAGATGGTCCTACTACCCCGTGGATGAACGAGGTCAATCCGATGCAAAGCGATGCGCGCCAATCTCGCGATCGCTTGGGACGAAGCTCCACTTGAACTCGCAACGCTTCCGTGCACATTTGCAGCGAGTCGAACACCGTTGGCGCCACCTCAAAGCACAAGGAAGGAGCATCCTCGACTGGAAGAAAGCGAGCACACATTGCGTCTCCGCGGCAGTGCTGGGTGTCGAGCTGAAGCGCTGCGATTGGCATCGAGGCTTGGGAGGAACGTCCACAGGGCAAGAGACGACCACTTATGACCAGATCCTGTTTGTCGGGTAAAGACGAGCAAGTAGTGTCGAGTCCGATCATTTTATCGAGTAGTGCTTGGGGGACCTCACAAATTCCATGTATCGACACCTCGACAGTACTCCCAAGCGGAAGACTTCGAGGTGGTGGACTGACAGGTGATGCTGTCTCTTCGAAAGAGCCTTTGGTGGGAACGTCTTCCCCATTAGCTCTTTCTGGTGGAAGCAATGGGAGCCAGCAGCAGGTTAGCAGTAGTCGAACCAACTGGCTCGACTCACTCCCATGGCTTGGACTCATCGGTACTGACTTCATTGATGCCGTCAGTGGTACCATCGAGTCCCATTCGGGAAGCTCGAGCAGTGCGCTTGCGAGTTCTCGATCGGAAGCGCTGCGTTCGTCCATGAGTGCGAACGAGAGCACTCTTTCGTCAGTGGCAAAATCCACATCAAAGCTAAACTGGTGGTTCCACACAAAGAGCGCGGGTTGCAATGGCGGAACGCCTTCGGCAGACGGTGTGGGGAGCGTGTGGTTATTCCACACAGCGACTTCAGATCGCTGCACTGCCATGTTGCTTCCGACCGCAGCAGTTAGGACTGGCTGAAGAGTGTGCTGCGAAAGTAGAGAAAGGATATTAGCGCACGAGTCAGGACAAGATGGGCTGCGTTGCGAGCACAAACGGTCTCACCTCAAGCCCGTCACATGCGAGTGCGACGACGAGGAGCTTCCCCTTCAAAAGCGCCGGATCTCGAGTAAATAGTCTCGAAGCAAGTGGCTCGAGCGGTGCGTGGGGATTCAACGATGCGCTGACGCTGACTCTTCCGGCAAACCCTCTTCCTGCTTTCCTGTAGAGCGTTACCTCTGTCGCGTCCTCCTTCTCTTCGTCTGCCTGCTGCTGCAAGAGACTGCGAGCGGATATTCGCCCACTGCCGACCAAATCGTGCTCGAGTTCACTTTGGATCTCCCAGATGTCAATCAGCAGCTCAACGCGGAGGGGGTCCAAGCAAGTCTCTGGCGAGGCAACAAAGAGGACAACCTCATCGTTCCAGGCGCAGATGCCACTGTCGGTCAAGAGGACTTTACTGGTGCCATGCTGGTTGCCAGGGTCCGTGGATACTTTGGCGTAGATCCTCCTTCTCCGTTTGCGTGCTGTATCGGTAGGACAGGGCTGCTGGCGCAAATCGGCATGGGCATGGAAGTACACACAGAGATCCCCGAAATGCTGATCTTCACTCCTCGGTCTCGTTGGTGACGCGCCAAATACCTCCGTCGCATCATCATCATCAGCAGCAGCGTGGTCGAGTGTCGAAGCACAACCTGTGCGTGCTAGCGGGACTGGATCTTGTCGTGGACGCGATGGTGGGGAGGCTCCAGAATCTGTCGCTACCACCGGAACCATCCATTCATGCAGTTTGTGTGTGTGTTCTCCAGCAAAGAGACTTGATCCAAACACTCGGGATACAGTCAAAGAACATATGCTCGCATCTGAGAGAGTCGCTTGGCGATCCGACACTCCCATGAAGAAAATAGATCGAATCCAAAAAAAAGCACCATTTCTCCCAAGGTTTTCTTGCTTTCATCTCGGTGTTTACTGCTCTGTGAAAGTCGCCACGACTTGTCGAACGCTCATGTCGAGTAGTTCTCGGTGTAGCATTCTGTCTTCTTCCTTCTCAATTCTACGATTGTGAGAATGCGTGAGGATGACGCCTTCTGTTAGATAGCTAGACGCGTCCAGAGACTCGCACCATTTTTCTTCGTGAGTTCGACGCAAAGAGCGATTAATCGCGAAATGAGATCAAGGAAGGCATTCAACTGACAACGACGCGCATTTTCTTTTTTGGTCTGAAAGATCTGATGGATTGGATGCTGTTAGTGAAGCCATGCGCAACAGCTCACCCAAAGATTCAATGATTCTTCCCCGAAACGCAAAAGAGAACACGATCGGAGACGCATCACCTGAAGCTAGCTTTCCACCTTGCACTGCGTTTCGAAGTCGTATTCCTCGAGGTAGAATCTCCAGAGCCGCTCGACTTTCGCCAAGTCGCAGTACACGTCGCCACACCCCGGGATTTCGTCTTCGTGCTCGTTCACCAACACTTGCACAAAGTACTGATCTTCATTCGACTTGCGCTGGAACAACCGGAACTCGATGTTCGCTCCGAAAGGCGCCGACACGGACGTCCGGAATTCGCGTCCTTCGATTGCAGCGAGACTCGCGTTCGCGTAAAGCGCAGTGCGGTCCGTGTACCCCAAGAGCGTCATCAACGGCAACGTCGTCTCTGCATGCGCAAAGTTCAGGATGTTGTGCAAATTGTTGGTCTCGTCGATCCGTCCTTTCATGCTCGCAAAGATATCTTGCAGAAGCACCGCCGACATTTCGTAGTTAATGCGGTACCCCCCTCCGAGTTCGTAGAACGCCTTCAAGTCGTCCAAGTAGTCGACCGTGACGATGAACGCTTCCGTCAGGAGCGAGCACCACTCGGTCGTGGTCCCGTAGAGCGCGTAGTCGAACGCGCACGCTGAGAAAGCAGCTTCGACGTCGGTCGCGGTCATTTCCGCGCTCGTGTTCTGCAACCCCAGCGCGAGCTTCAGCGTCTCTGTGTTCTTGGCCATGAACTGCGAGCGCTCGAAATCGCGCTCTTGCTGGATCGCACTCTTGTTTTGCTTGACGTCCCGTTGGTACTTTGCGCAACTGTCGTAGAAGCGAAGTAGCGGGTCCTGTCCTTTTGGGTACTCGATGTACTCGACAGCTTCCGGGTTCGCGAAAAACTTGCTGGCATACCTACAAGTCAAACAGCACGCCACAGATGTCGTCACCCTCGCAGCAGAACAAAGCAAGCACGAACGAACGGATGAAGGAGAAGAAGAGGGACGTACGCCTCGGCCGATTTCTTCGTTCTCGACAAATACGTGTGCGCGACGCGGGACTTGGTGTTCACGTAGTTGACGGGATCAATCTGGCCGGTGCTGCGCACCATGCGCTTCGCGAGGTCTTCCATTTCCTGAACCCCCGCCGCACCCAGTTCGCCCTCCATGCTCAAATTGTACGGCAGCGAGTAATTCACCAGCCACGAGGGGATCAGCTCTTTAAACTGCTGGAGTTTCGCGACGAGCGCATCCAGCGCTTCGATGTTGCCTGCGGTCGGGTATCTGCGAAACAAGATAGAATCAGCTCAGGAATGTGTCTGTGCTGTGCGTGCTGTCATCCCGCCTTCGTACCTGACACCATGGCGCACAATCACATGCGACTGGCGCAGCTGGAGGTCTTCGCGCAGGAGCGCATTCTCGTACTCGGTGAGCAGCTCCTGGCTCGATTCGCCACCGTCGCGCTGGTCCCAGTACGCGGTCTTGGTCGCGAAGAAGCGCGCAAACGGGTACTTCGGGTCGCGCTTCACATGCACGGGGGTCTTGGTTTTCTCGTACGAGTGGAGCACGTCGGGCGTCATTTCCCAGAGCAGCGTCGTGATGAGCGCCGTGCCGAGCAGCAGCGCCGTGAGCTGCCAGAAGCGCTTCGTCTTGCTCTCGTTCTGGTGCGCTTTCCGCGCCGACCGTGGCGGCAAGAGCGGCGTGGTCTCGTCGCTCTGTAGCGATCCGTAGCGTTGCTCCATTGCTGCTTTCCTGTCGGAGTGGGCTTCTCGCTGTGTTGCGTTCCTCACCAGCAGCAGCAGCAGCAGCAGCGTGCTGTTCCTGCCATGCAATTGCCCAAGTGTGCCCAACCCATCCGGATGGCTGGATCACCAGAAACCAGCAAGAGAAAGGTCAAGGGTTGACTGTCTCGTCGTTTCATTGGCTGTAAAAGGTGCGAGTCAGGGTTTTCAGCGAATACTAGGAGGATATCGATGCATACGACGTGGTGATTGGTTAGTAAATGCACGAATCAGATGTCGTTACGTTTGGATCTGTTGGAGAAACAACCGTTCAGAAACACACTGTACCCAATCGAGCCTCCTATAGTTGATTCAGGAGTCGTGGCTGCAGTATGTGCGAAAGCAGGCTGAGTATTACTTATAGCATGCATCGTCCATTGTGTTTTTGCGGAAAAAAAAAGCAGACAAGACGGTCATCCCGACACATTCCAGCATCACAACAGACAGTATATTCTGTTTGGAGGGGGAGAGTTTGAGAAATGGGTCGAGTGGCAAAATAAATGGATCGAGGAATGCAGAACGAGTGGCGTTGCGTCTCGCTTTGAAGCCAGGAGCGTGCTTCAGGTTTCAGTTGAGGAGCTTGAGAGAGGAAACGCACTGCAGATATTGCAGAAGATCCATCCCCACACGCATTCACACATGCACTCGCCACCAACCATGCGTCAAGTTGGACGAGAGGGTGGACTGTTTCTGCCAGTCCGATCTGATATTGTCCCGCTTGCCTCGGTCGTTCGATGTTGATGCTCGTCAACATGGACCCTCCATCCGATCAAACACTGCACGCTGCGAAAGTATCTTCTGGGTCGTGGGCGTGTCGTTCAAAAACTCGGAGACCCAGCACTTGCGTCTCGATGTGAATCCAGATCCCAAGTGCTGCACCGTTGTGCTTGCCTCAAATGTCAATGCGGGAAGCTCTTTTCGTCGCGACACAACGTGATCATCTTTTGCGCGAGAGGAAGAAGCACGTAAGGAGAGAGAGAGAGAGAGCGTCTCGGTCGACTCCTCCTGATTGCGCGCCACTGTGAACCAGCTCACTCGCGCTCAGAAACCTGCGTGGATCCACACAACCTACCGCAGCGAACATTTCTCTCGAATGAAGGAGGACGGATCGATCATCCGTCTGGTGGACATACCGCTTTCTCTCATGGTTTTAAGAATGGAGAACACTGTTGGACGATGTGTAGTCCCCGATGCATTCCTCCAAACATCGAAAGAAGACAGTCGTGACAATAATTCGTTTTTGTTTTTCTTTTCCATTCGATATTGGTAACTACCTACACACGACCTCTTCTCGCTCCCCCCTACCATTGCGTCGTCACCTCGTCCTGTTCTTCCTCGTTGTCTCTAATCTTCATCGTCGTATTGCAAGTTGAACTCGGGGGCTTCCGTTTCAGCTTCGTCATCGTCGTCCTTCACACGCGCAGCATTCCCGCTTGGACCACCGGTAGACGCGTTCGCTGCAAGCTGAGGCGGCGGTGGATATTTCGGAGCGGAGTCCAGTTGGGGTGGCAGTTGCGCAAAGCTCGGAGGACCAGGCATTGCTCCATGCGGGGGGACATTCGCTGCTGAGAGACCGCCGACGACAGGGTATCCGCGTGGAGGTTGACCGTAGCCTCCGGGTGGTCCTGGAGGTCCACCTGCGAACGCATCTTTTCCAGCACCAGCACCAGCAGCAGCAGCAGCGTTGTTGTTGTTGTTGTATGGGTAAGGCGGGTACTGCGGCCCGCCCGATACAGGAACATTAGGGTGGGACATGGAAGAAGCACCAGAGTTTCCGCGGTCACCTTGTACTTCATTATATACAGCATGAGGCGACATGCCTGTGGTTCCAAAAGGTTTATTTTGCTGTGGTGGAGGGGGGGGAGGGCGATCATACGCATTAGCACTACTCATAGAAGCTTGTTGCTGATGGCGAGGAGGAGGCGCAGATCCAGTCGTCGAGTCATTGCTGCCACCGGGACGCACCGCTGGTGCTTGCCAACGGGATGCACTTGGATCGAACGACGCATTGCCCGGAGCCTGAGGGAGACCGCGGAATTTTGGCGCCGAAGACGAATGAGGCGCTGACCGATCCAGATCGTGCTCGCCGTGTGCAAAACTGCGACCCCGTTCACCAGTGATCCACGAATTCGGGAGAAAGAACGATTGGAGTTAGTGCACACTTTGCAATCGTTTTGGGGATGCAGCCACAATTGCACATTGCCGTGCGTGCTCGTTCATACCTGCAATTATCTCCGAAGCGACACGCTCCCTTGGGGAAATTCGCACACAGCACCGTCTTTCGCTTCGCTTCGTTCATCTCGACCCGAGGTCGCATCGTCTTCGCTGCTTGCTGGTCATGGATGTGCCTAAAATGCCGCGTCGCAGGTGGAAATACACAACATAGATATAAGTCCCAAAATCCTGTCTGGCATTACGTTAACGCTGTTTCCGTACCAGCAGCGGTCTCCAAAGGTGCATCTGCCACTCGCAAACTTGCGGCACACTTCACCCGAGGTGCCAGGGATCTTTTCGCCACTAGAAGAGCCATTACTAAGCGTCGAGGGATGGGGCTGCATCTGCTGTTGTCGCTCGTCAAGTCTTCCGCTTGCGGGAGGGGGGTATGCAGCATTGGGGCCGTGTGCAAAACGATTATTGTCATGGAATGCATCTTTATCATAACCATATCCTACTCTTCCACCAGGCGATGGTTGGCGTAGTTTGTCCGACGGCGGTGGGGATCGAGGGAAGTCGTGGTGCGTTCGTGGAGGACCAGCAGCGTGCGGATCCGCAGTGTTTGGCGCTTGACGCCACTCTTCCGTCCTTGGTGGGTACTGACCAGATGGAGATGGCCGTAGAAGTCCAGCTTGCTGCAGCGCATCCGTTCTTCTTGGTGGCGATCGCGATGACAGCCCAGCGTATCGAGGAGGGAGATCGTCCGATCTCGGGATCGCAGTGTTGATCGGAGGAGGACGAACATCTTCACCGGCAACTGGCGCTTTAGGTGGACCCCAGCGCGACCCTCGTGGTTTCTTCACATTCCGCGACGCATCATACGCGTCAGCACCCCGATCAAACTCACGTCGAACTTGTCCACTTGCAGCGGTTGGATCTGGCAAAAGACCACTCCGTCGTCTGTCACCATGCTCGCTCGAGTCCGACTGGCGGTGCTGGTGTCCGTGATTGTCTCCTCTATCAAAAGGACGTCCAGTTGGGGATCTGCGGTCTTGCTGTGACTTTGGACCATGAGGCGAGGGCAGCAGCGCAGATGGCTGACCGTCGCCCAGAATGGACCCAGTAGTTTCCTGTTGGTCTTTCCGTTCCTTCTGTTTCTTGATGATCGAAAGCAAGGACGCGAGCTTGCCCGCGGATGCGCTTGGCGTTGTCTCGGAGCTCTCGCTGCGGGGGTTCTTCCAGTAATATTCAGAAAAAGAGATAAAGGCAATGCCGACATGCACCACACAGATAGCAGACAGTTTCGATTAGAGACCAGCGCAGCATAAGTAGGGAGTTCAAATAAAAGAAGCAGCAGCGTGGTGTTTACTTGTGAGTTCGACGTAATGGAGTATTCCTTTCCGCCGGCGTCTTCGATTTGGCTTGCAGTATAGAACCCACGCGACTGCCATTCTTGGATCACGTGACGAACATGTTGCTGCAGACCACGAAAAGAAAACGAGCAAAAAAGCAATCAGAAGGGAGTTCAGCGCGTCAGTTCCAGTGAGGAGCTTTGTGCTTGTCTTGTACCTGGGACTCTTCTGGAATTTTCTTGACTGCGGCGATCGTGTTGGTCAGGTGAAGAGCGAACCGCTTGGTGAATTGATCTTTTGCGCCAAACTTGATCTGGGACTGCAAGTTTGCATACAAACAACGGAGGCACAGACGGATCAGAGCGATGCCTTTTTGAACGACACTACCATACGATCAAAGCCAAAGCATTCCCGCACCTGTCGAATGATCGCGTCGACAGCATACAAACCTAGCACACACCACGTCAGATTAGAAAAAAGTCCACGTGTCCGCAAAAGCGCCTTTGCTGTCTCGCACCTGCCAATCGGTGCTCACTATCGGCTTTCCACAAAAACACCTCGACATCGTGCACCACCCGCTTGTAATCCTGCACAAGCGATCCGCCAAACGCAGGGATATACCCGTGACGATTAGTACAAGCGCAACCCACACAACCTCATGCGCACACACCAACGTGCGTCTCCATGCACGAAGGGAAAGCGATCTTCTCCTCTTTCTTTCTTTCTTTCTTTGTGGACTGTTGTTTGTAACGAACGCACCTTGACATACTTGAACGCCGCATTCGCGACAGCCTTGATGCGGGTCGCAGACGTGCCTTTCGCGCACGCGAGTCCTTCGAGCGCCTGGCGCAGCTCTGCGTAGCCGTCCCACGCCTGACTGCCCATGCTGCGTCGCTGCTTCACTGACGACCGGTGGCTGTGACTGAGAGAGAGAGAGATCGCCAATATTGCGCACAAAATGGTGCTTTGGTGTTGGAAAATCCTTCCTTTGCTCGTCCTTACCTACCAACCTCCACATGCCCCTCATGCAGCAACCCTTTGGACTCGGCGTCGCAGAAATAGGGGAGACCCCTGATGTGGCAACTACGAGTGGTCGAGACGCGCCTACTGTGCTAGCTCGCGTAAGTATCCGAAGCGACCTCCAGTGTTTATTGTCACAGTAGCGAGGTGTTTCGACTCGTACCGAAAGATGCATACGAATTAATAGATCCCAGGAGACATCGAGAATGCTTGCCTCGCATCCGGTTAGCGAGTGACCCGTTTTAATCGGCTACCACCGAATACGCAGAACCGGATCGGTCAAACACCCGGTTAAGGTTTCACACACGGTTCGAAGGAATCGTCAGAAAATGGTCGTCGTCGGAGCATCTTCTCACTTCCTTCTTCGTCTGGAACTAAACCCGAAGCGGTGCGCTCTCCTGACTACAGGCGCAAGCGTTCGCTTCTGCAGGCGCTTCTGTCAAGCGCGAATGCGTATGCTTTCCTTGCTGTGGTCAACAGAGGCTGCATTGAGTCTATGATTGGATCGGATCCACCCGCACCAGCGCACCTCCCTCTTGGGTGTGACCGATGCGAAATGCGCATTCCCTGATGCGCCAAAAACAAAGAGCAGCACAAGTGCCTTCTCCAGATGCACACCTCTGGAATCCAGAGGTGCGTGGATCTTTAAGGCAAACACGACAGGACTCGTCCCCATTCACAGTCCAGTCTGCACCTGTGTGCCGGTTTAATGCTACAGCAACGACTGATGTGGTGGTTGAAGCACCTCCAGCACTGCAGCGTTGAAGCGCGTTGGCACGCACCAGATTCGCTGATTGGCTTGCTTCGTCTCACGTGATTGGGCTGCTGAGCCTTGGACGCGAGTCCTGAGCCAATGGCATGAGACGACATCCAGGTCGTCAGAGTCTGCCATCACATCCTGTATCCTCTCGAGTGCATGAGGATTTGTCGGGTGGTTGTGGGTCCGTATTAATACCCTTGTAGTCCATATCTGCTCCACGCATGCACCTTCTCAGCAAAACGGATGGACAGGAAGGAGTTGACTCGCCAAGCTAACAGCAGTCCTCTATCTCGCCAGCACTTGCACCTACACAGCAGCGTGGAAATCGACAATCCAGCATGCTTCTTGTTGTACTATAGACGAGTGAAAGCCATTTTGCTACGAAGCGAAGTACCAAGATGTACTACAGGTGTCCACATGGATTGACATAGCATCGAAAGACCGCGTGCATCTTTGCTGCCTGACAGCGTATTAATAGGAGAAGTGCTGAACCTATTTCGCGCAATGCAGTCGCTGTCATTTCGCAGCAAATGGTGTTTCTTTGCAACGGACACGATGCGAGATGATGGGCGGCAGTGGCAAGTTAGCTCCTCATCACATCACTACCCGTCGTAAACATGATGCAGAATCGTCCATACAAAAAGCACCGATTCGGTCAGAGTGATGGCCTCACCATGTTGGCGACTGGGAATCAGTTTGGCACAATGTCGGAGACTTCAGATCAGTGCGGCACAAAACCGCCGAAACCAAGACCCTTTCACGAATGCGGATGCTCAAGCAACCTGATATTGCTAATCGACCAACGGTATCTTGATCAGCCGTGTCTTTAGCTAGTGCCACATCGACATCCACTGTTCTGTTGCCATTGTGTTCCACTGCCTTGCGGACGTCGCGGAGACTTCGACGCAACTGTCTTCCCAGCTTCGTTCATCTACAATCTCGGACTTTCGACCACACGAAGCGCTGACGGTAGATAGGGAGTTCGCGCGGGATGGCTGGTTTGATTATTTTTCTCAATTGAGCCTTGCGTAATGGAAAAAAAGAAACGCACCACTTCTGAACTCACCGTCAGCGCGCATATCATTGAAGACGTGCTGTCGATGATCTGGTTGCAGAGGTACCGAGTGATGGACGGGTTAACTCGCACAAAGGGCTAACAGCGTAACGGACGCAGTGGGACGGCAACACACCAACCGGCACAGCGACTGGAGCGCCATCTCACGGCATTGGTTCAGGGCCGACGCTCCCAGCTCAGCTACCCAATCACGCGAGACGAAGCAAGCCAATCAGTGCACTTGTTGCGTGCCCGACCTGCTTCAACTCTGGGAACGCTAGTCCTGGAGCCACCACACCCAGTCGTTTCCATTAAACAGTGCAGTCGGGGAACTGCATTCAGACCAGTGAATCGGGAAGAAGCTCGATCTCGCTGACCGCGAGCACGCACCTCTGGATTCCAGAGGTTCTCGCGGTATGTACCTGTCCTGCTGCAGTGTGCCCCTGCTATGAAGAGGTGCTGATATCTTCAGCAATGTCTCTTCTCACAGTAGCTGTCCCCTCCACCAAATGCGTTCTGGAAAGACAACTAACAGCTCGCCACGACCACATCTTGGCGACGTTTCTCTCAAGCGTCTTCGCGGATCTTTGGAAACCATCGGCTCTCCAGACCGCTCTCCAGATTCGTTGAGCGCACTCGCTTGCCATTCTTAATTTTGCGCACAAGACGAGAAGCAGTCGCCAATGGCATCTTCGCAGCCACTAACACCGGATCCGGTGGAATACGCGACCTTGAAAACGCCTCGCGGAGGTGGCTCCAAGAACCAAGGACGTGAGTCTCCATCGTCATCGACAGCATGGAGTGCCAAATACTGGTATCTCGGAAGCATTGCTCAGCTCCTCACTCTCGGATCGATCGCCTTGTATGTCGTCGCGGCCGTCGTGTACTTGACTCCGTACTATTGGGTTCTGGATCCAAAGATCGGGGTGTGGTGGGGAGTTCCGTCCGCAGAAGAGCTTGAAGCCGACCCAACCGTTTCGGAGGGCCACAGCGAGATGAACCTGCCGACATACTTGTTCCTCGGACTCTTCGCGCCGTTCGTTCTCAGCATGGTGACGGTCGCGTTTCTGCGCAAGTTCAACGTGCGACGCATCACCTCGCGTTACATCTTGGACGTGGCCATGATCCTTCGTCGCAAGCCGTACTTGTTTGGCAAGCTCAGCTACTTTGGGTACGGCGAACTGCTCTTCCTTGTGGGGTTCCTCATCGGAGGGAATGTCATGGTTTCCTGGTACCAGTACGACGCGTACATCGGCTATGTCGCTCCGGAGAATCGCACGTCTGACGTCTACATGAACCAGGTCGGGCTTCTGCTCGGATACACGTGCGTCTGGAATATGGCGTTCCTCTTCCTACCAGCGACGCGCAACTGCGTGTGGATGGAGTTCCTTGGGATCTCGTACGCCAATGGGGTCAAGTATCACCGCTGGGTGGGCGTCATGGTTGTCCTCACCGGACTCGGTCACACTTTCCCATACTATTACATGTGGCTGCGCGACCACAAATGGCTGGAGCAGTCTTTGCCATGCTTCAATTGCGCGATCGGCGAGAGATCGGAAGGGCACACAAGGTGGTTCAACTTCTACGGCGAGCTTGCACTGATCTGCTTCTTGGCGATCGCGATCACGTCGCTCCCTTGGATTCGTCGACGAATGTACGAAACCTTCTACTACGTGCACCATTTGTTCCCCCTTGGCGTCATCTTCACGGTCTTGCACTGGGAAACCACGACGTGGTTCGTCTTCCCATCGCTCCTCGTGTACCTCATCGATCGTGCAGTGTCCAGCTCGAACGCGTTCTGGCCCGTGCAAGTCCAGGAGTTCACGGCGTTGCCCGATGGGGTCATCAAAATTGTCATTTCTCGATCGCCTCACGACGACGGGAGCTACGACATCGGACAGTTTGTGTACTTGAACGCACCAGCGATCTCCAAGCTGCAATGGCATCCGTTCACCATCGCTTCGTCGCCGCGAACGAGCGCAACGACGTTGACCATCTTGCTCAAGGCACTAGGTGACTGGACCGCCGATCTGACGGAATACGCGGAGGATTGCAAGAACAAGAGCGTGCTGCCAACGCTGTACATGGATGGGTACTATGGCGAGTCTCTTGGCAAGTACGAAGAGTATCCAACTCTGTGCTTGATTGGTGGCGGCATCGGCGTGACCCCGATCCTCGCCATCTTGGAGGACATGGTGGCCAAGCTCTCGCACGGCGAGCCATTGAGCCAGCGTGTGTACTTCGTGTTCACGTTCCGCGAGCTGTCGCTTCTCGAAGAGCTGCACCCAGTGCTGATGCGACTCCGCGAATTGGACCCGAACGAATCGTTTTTCAGCACCCAGCTCTACTTGACCAGAGTTCCAAGCGAGGCAGTGCTCGATCGACCAATCGACCACGACCGCATCCACGGAGGAAAGATTGACCTGCCATCCAAATACGCTGCTGCTCCGAAGTCGACCTCGCGTCCCCCAGCACCATTCGCTGAACCGCTCCGAATCGCCGGGATCCGAGCCGCAATGTACTTGTCGATTTTCTTCCTTTCCGTCTTCTTCGTGGCGTGGCTGGAATATGGCGAGGGTCGAATCGTCAAGGGTGGAGAGGCGTCGGAGTACTGGATGGTGCAGTACACTGTCGAGATCTGTGTGCTCTTCGTATCCGCTTTGCTCGTGTACGTCTTCGTCGTGGTTGAAAAGAAGATGAAGGAAAGCAGCAGCGCGACTGACGCCACCCTGAAAGACCAGTACCTGAACGCACCAGCCACTCCGCTTGTGCACACGAGTGATCTCCATACCCTCCGCGATTTGGTGGCAGAGTATGACGTCTCTCTCGGCAGCCGTCCAGCCATGGAAGACGTGATCAAGCAAGTCAACAGTGGTCACGATGCATTCGTTTCTGGGAACAAGAACGCTACGAACGGTGTCGTGGGTGTCTTTATCTCTGGACCTGAAGCCTTGAAGACCGCGACTGAGTATGCGATTGCGCACGTGGGCTCCCATCGTTTCGATCTTCATGCGGAAGAGTTTGAACTGTAGATTTTCATTTTTCTCCTCGGAATGTCCTCTCAAGCGGAGACTTTTTGGATGACTTTTGCGTAGTTTCCATTTTACCCCCAAGTCGCCAGGAATGACAGCTCGCAGTTACGGTGGACTCGAGCTGTTCGTTTCTTCAACGAACCGATTAAATATATATTCGACGATGTTCGGTTTCTTCAGCTAATAGCCGGTTAAGCACATTCTCATCGATTGGAACACGCGATTGCGTCTCGGTTTCGAACGAATCTTGAGACGCGAGCTCACCATCTCCTTCGTGATCCTCGCTTCAGATTCGCTCGCGATGTCCGCACATCGAATCTCTTGGGTTGCTGTCGGCAATCAAAACGATTAACGTGTTAGTCTCATTTCCTGGATCCGTCAAGATGAGTGGACCAGATTAATCGGAACTCCCTTCGCATTTCCTTTCTCTGCTCTCGTGAAAGATTCGGCTTGCCATGTTGTTTACTGTTTCCCGGAAAGACTACAGCTGTGGGAGACCGACGGTTCTATTGGGAAACACCTGCTCTCGCTGTGGCGCGAAACCCAACTCGGGAGCGAGCGCTCTGGTCAATATCATTATCAGATGCAGCACACTCGGTCGTCAGGTGATGCACGAGTCTCTGACTCGTGGAATCCATCCTGCATACTAGGATCGCATCGACGTGCGTAGATGGGGGAGCTCTCAATGTGACGAGCTGCTCGCTCAAAACCTTCCGATTGTGTGCCTAATGTGATCCGTCACCGAGGGCACGCGTCCACCTTGCTTGGTTGCGCCACACTCGATGGTTCCATCTTCTCCCCCCTGCAACGAAGTCCAGGGTGCCAGCACGATAGGTCCTGTCTCGGCGCAATGGACGTCCCAAGTCACTCGAGCCCTTGTTGGCATCTCTCATTTCCCAATCTTCCACGTGGGAAGCAAGCATCCAGAGCTACAAGGAGAAAAGCGTTCAATATGTTGGGAAACTTGAAACTCGCTGCAATCGGCTTGGCTCTCACTGCCTGTGCGACTCGATCCGTCCACGCCGACAGGGACAGCGACGACTTTGACCTCAGCAAGTCGTTTGCGACGAAGACGGCGTACTGGGACCAGAGCCAGAGCCAAGGAAACGCTGTGAAGGAGTTCATCCAGGTTCTGGACAAGGAAGACTCGGACAAGTACACCCTTCTCCAAGTCCAGCACGTCATTCGTCATGGAGCACGGTACGCAGCTGGAGCAACTTTCACGCATAGACAGATGCTGGACTGACTCTCGTGTTGTATGTTTCCGCGTCCTCGACTCTAGCTTCCCGACGGAAGGCAACACTCAGGAGATCATCGAGCTCTTGAGCAAGCTGCAAGGCAATTACTCTCAAGTCATCCCAGGTTGGCTCAAGACGTACGCGCTCCCATACAACTTGACCATCGAAGGTCAGCTTGCACCAGCTGGCGCGATCGAGCTCCAGGGACTCGGTAAGCGCGCGAGGAAAGCTGTCGGAGGGTCGTCCTCGCCATCGTTCCCGGCGACTTTCTCGGCAGACAAGTTTGTGCTGCAGCACACGTACAAGCCTCGCACGAAGAACAGTGCGATCTCGTGAGTGCTGCACTTTGCTGGAAATGCGTTCATCTTTGTGTGTATATCTTCACAGAGCCCTCACATTCATGCGTGCCAATATCTGTCTGCGAGTCCAGGTTCGCGAGCACGTTTTTCTCCAACCCGCAAGATGTGCAATACATCGAGTACTCGAAGAAAAATGTGAGAATGCTAGAGAAACAGCAGACTCTCTCTTTGGCACATCTGCTAACGCTGTGCGTGGCTGCGAACAGGATCCATTGCTCCGCTTCTACGACCAATGTCCCCGCTACGAGCGCGATGTGAAGGAGAACGAGAACGCGTCGATCCAGGTGAGACTGTACAAGGAGTCGAAGCAAATGCAGAAGAACATCGACACGTTGAAGTCCAAACTCAACTTGCCTCGGGATGCGGTCATCAGTGTGACGGACGTCGAAGCTGCGTTCTCTGCCTGCGGGTAAGTTGCCTCGTCCGTCGACCATTGCAGGGGATGCACATATGAGAGCCTATCGACCTGACCTGTGGATCCCTCGCTTTCTTTTTCGGAACTGCAGTTTCGACCTTGCATTGTACAAGACCAAGACCAACTGGTGCACTCTTTTGACCGAAGAGCTCATTAAGTCTGTCGAGTACGCGGAAGACTTGGAAGCGTACTACGAAGAGAGCCACGGCAACAAACTGAACTACGAGATGGCGTCGGTGCTGCTGAAGGATGTGGTCCAGTTCATGACCGACTTTGTCGCTGGCACCACACAGGTGGTGGGCAATTTCCGCTTTGCGCACGGAGAGACCACTTTGCCACTGATGACCTTGCTGGGGTACGTCGACTCGTCTCGCTTGCTCGCCAAGTTCTCGGAAGACGACATTGAAGAGCGCGACTTCCGCACGTCGCACGTCGCTCCGTTTGCCGCCAACATTGAGTTCCGCTTGTACAAGAAGAACAAAAATGGCAAGCACTACATCCAAATCCTTGTCAACGAGCAGGTCACGGAGATCCCAGGTTGCGACGACGAGATCTTTTGCAAGCTGTCGAAAGTGCAAGAGATCTGGGGGTACTACTTGAACGAGTACAACTTTGAGGAGGACTGCCGAATCTAGAGAGGGAGCATTCATGCTTTTTGTCGAAGCATGCAAAAAGGGGACAACCGGTGGAGTGTGTTGGTCAGGATGCCGAATGGTGGCAGTGCGTTCGTAGGGAGGATGCATTTTCAGCGAAAGCTTCTTGATTGAATACTGCATGAATACAACCGATCCTTTGAATCTGTCGCGGTTGAAGAGTGGAACTGATTCTGTCGTTCTGGTGCAACAGCTGGTGTCAAATAGTACTCGTGTTTCCAGCCAACCAGCGCGACTGGGATCTGCATTTCGGCCAATGGGAGACCGATCTCACCCAAAATGACACTCGACTAGCTCTTCTGGCAGTGTGCGGTCCCTGCTCATCTGCTCAACCTTCCTTTCGAGATTCCTTCCTGCTGTCTGGCACGATGGACTGTCAAGCACGACGCACGACGCGCTCTCATTCCCGCATTTGCCGTCTCAAGCTTGCCAGTCCCGCTGCTCAGTCACCACCAGAACAAAGGCATGCTCGCCAAGTTCGTCACCGCAGCCCTCATTGGCGCATCGGTTTTGACCGCTTCCGCTCAGCAGCAGCAGCAGCAGCAGCAACCACAACGTCCCGTGAACCCGCGCTCGTTCGCCACCAAGACCGCGTACTGGGACCAGCGTAACGTGGACAACTACGACCTGGAAGTGCTGCGATTGAAGCTCCAGGCGCAAGCGGAACTCCAGAACCTCACGCTGGTGCAGGTGCAGCAAGTGAACCGTCACGGGACGAGGTGGGCTCGCGTTTTATGGCGTTAGCACCGTATCCGAACATGTATTGACAGAGTGGGGACTCATGCTGTGCACGTAATGTTGTAGATTCCCTACGAAGGGCAACACCGAGGAGATCATCGATCTGCTTACGAAACTGCAGACAAACTACTCGAGTGTGATCCCAAAGTGGCTGCAGAACTACAGTCTGCCCTACAATTTGACGGTGGAGGGTACCCTCGCACCCACGGGTGCCGAAGAGCTCTTCAAGTTTGGCAGTCGCACGAGAGACACCGTGGGTGCGGCGCTACCAACGCAGTATGTGAAGGAGAAGTTCATCTTCCAGCACACGTACAAGTCGCGGACCAAGGACAGCGCGACCTCGTGAGTGCGATTGACTACTGTGCCATATCCCGATGCACTGCCATTGGGTTTTGTGCTGACGAAATGTGGCTCGCTATTGTGCACAGATTCGCCAAGTCGTTCTTCACGAACCCTCAAGATGTCCAGTACATCGAGTACTCGAAGACTGGGGTAGGCGAATCCGATGGCAACCTTGGCGACTGCTTCCAGTTTCGAACGCTAACGTACCTCCTTTGCTTGATGTGTGTGTGTGTGGATTAGGATCGCTTTCTTCGGTACTTTGATGAGTGTGCGCGCTACAACAGCGAAGTGGCCGAGAACGCGACCGCTGCGGCAGAGTTGGCTGCGTACAAATCGTCCAAGCAGATGGTCGCCAACATCGCTCTCCTCAAGTCCAAGCTCAACTTGCCAGCTACCGCCGACATTACGGTGCTCGACGTCGAGTCTGCGTTCTCGGCGTGCGCGTAAGTACACCACCCGATCTCCAATGGGAAAGCGTTTGCTCATGCAGCTGTGGACTGATTCGTGCGCGTCTCCTTCATTATCAGGTTCGACATTGCGCTCTACAACACGTACTCCAACTGGTGCACGCTTGTGAACAAGCAATTGGTAGACTCGCTGGACTTTGCCGAAGATATCGAATCTTTCTACGAGCAAGGTGCCGGCTACAAGATCAACTACGAGATCGCGTCCGTGCTTCTGAAGGATGTCTACGCGTTTATCAAAGATTTCATCGCTGGCACGACCCAGGTTGTCGGAAACTTCCGCTTCGCGCACGCTGAGACGACGCTGCCGTTGATGACGCTGCTCGGATACGGGGACCGTGCGCCTCTTTTGGCGTCGTACACTGCGGACCAGGTCGCGCTGCGTGGGTTCCGCACGTCGATCTTGGCTCCCCTCGCTGCGAACATCGACTTCCGCTTGTACCGAAGCAAGGCGGACGCCAGCAAGTACTTTGTGCAAGTGCTCGTGAATGAGAAGGTCGCGGCCTTGCCTGGTTGCGGCGGCAAGGTGTTCTGCGAGCTCTCCAAGGTGGAGCAGTTGTGGAGCTACTACCTCAACACATACGATTTTGACGCAGACTGCAAAGTGGCGACATAAACACCTCACGAGTGTTGCAAAAGTGCGGTTTTCTTTTTTGCTCCCCCACCCTATGGCGCTAAACAGTGGCTTCTTCAAATCCAAGAATGAACGCTCGAGTCTTGAAAGTGCGCGGATAGTCTTGAATTGCTGCACGGAATGCGATGTGCGTGGAAGTCCTGCTTGGTGCTTCTGAGCTCGATAACCACTCCACGTCTCGAAACGGTTGTTTCCTACCCTAAATCAGTTCATTGTGTTCTTTGAAGGTGACTTTCTCCTTGAAACATTGATGCAACTGCGATCCGCTCATCGCAGTAAAAAGTGAGGGGAAAGCAGAGACTAAAGTGTCCTTGCATTGGGATGCTGCACTCAGCGGTGTGTCGTTTACCGGTGTTTTCCTCCAAGCGTGAGCTGTGTTGCGTGCAGATAGGAGGAGGCATTTTGGCTTTTGTCTCCAACCGATAGTTCACAATCTACAATCGCTGATTGGACAGAATGTTGCCAGTTTCTAGCACATGAATCACAAAACCATAATCAGCAAGGAGAACCCTTTCAACTTCGTGCAGTGCAACGCGATTGGCGAAAGCCACGAGCTTTTTCGTCAAGCACCACCAGTTTGGGAATCTCAGGAGTGCTGCGAGACGAGTTGCGGCGACAGAAAACCACGCACATGTTGCTGGCGTTCGACGTCATATGTCCCCATTATGCGTGGTGACAATCGCTCAGGTGGGGAGCATGGTGGGGGGTTCCGACACCCGACTGCGTTGCTGCAAGCACCCGCCTCACAAAACCCCTCCGTCGCGCTGCGTTTGCATTGCCTCCAACCAGTCAATCAGCGATGCATCCATTCTCCATTTGCCCCCCAGGCACCGAGACCCCAAGCTTGCAACAAGGGCAACTGGTTGGTTCGTGTGCCACGCACACCAATATGACGATCCAAAAGCAAGGCGAGCGTTATCACGATCACCGAGAATACCGCGAAGAGGACGCCTTTGCGTCAAGTCAGCCACTCGTACGACAGGCGGGTTCGGCGTCCAGTAGTGCCGACGCACCCTCAGCAGCTGCGCATATGGGCGACATCGGGAAGCAATGGGGATCCCGGTCCTACTTGAATAGCATCGCGCAACTCGCTATCGCTACCTCCGTGGGTGTGTACGCGTTTGGGCAAGTGGTGTATCTATCACCGCTCATCAAAACAGACTTTGTCGCCATTTCCGGTCCGTGGTGGGGGGTGGCCGTGTCGCACTCGCCGACTGGTGCGTTGAAGTTGAAGGGCGGTCACCCGGAAATGCTGCGTCCCTCGTTCTTCGTCGTCTACGCTGTCCTCCCGCTGCTGGTGAGTCTCGTGCTGATCGAAATGGCTCGCGATGGTCCAAGTCGTCGTATTGCCTCGCGTTTTGTGATGCAAGTCGGCGCACTGATGCGTCACAAGCCTCGCGTTTGCGGGATCCTCAGTCCGTTTGGCTACGGGGAGCTGCTGTTCCAGCTTTTCCTTGTGGTCGGCAACATGCTGATGTTTCGGTTTGGCTGGCACTATGAACGGCAATATTTACCAGCACCTGGAGACCC